>MU784456.1:230493-256295 GCA_026770625.1 Nicotiana glauca
TAGTGCTTTGGAAATAGCACCAATTCTTTTCAACACATAACACGCTCCATCTACACTCATCCCGAGTGACCTTGAACCACGAGACCATGCTGTCTCAACCCCTACGAACCATTTCGTACTTCCCAATTGCTACATCACAAGCCAACCATCACGAAACATTCTGTGCCACTTCTCATAAGCTGCTTTCCAAGCTTGATCCTCAATTATGCCTATAAACTCGACATTTTTAGGCGCCACACTTTACCTCCTGAATTCACTAAGACCGTTACTAAGAGCCATCCGCTCTGACTTGGTCCCGAATATAATCGGCTACATAGATCTCATAACACAGGAGTACCCTCTCGACGAGGCACCTAGCAGAATTTCTCCCTTTAAAACCCGCTTCCATACAAGGCACACATCCCGAATCCTTTCCCAAGTTTGAACATGAGGCCATAAGGCCAACCATAGAACATCTTTACTACTTATGGTAGTTTTCCGGAGCTGAGACAATCTCTCAGTATGCTATTAACCAGGAACTTCGCAAGTAGCTAGCCATGAAGTCCAAATCATAAGCGGTGGGACTCTCCCACTTAGCTTGAAGCCATTATTACAATACTCTGGAGTTCACCATTATTCTTAATCTCTTGTTGACAAAACCTTGTGCAACCATCCGCCGCAAATTCTCGAAATTCTCATGTAAATCCCCATCTCTCATATTCTGAATCATCATCCACCTCTGCACCATCAATCGTTGGCATTCTCGATATCTTACCGTAGAAACCCAATTGGATTCTCCAAATCATTAACACCATTCACACAATAATTCCCCTTGTTGCATATCTAGCAGAACTCTTCGCAGGAGCCTCGCCAACCACGCGACTGCTACCCTGCTCACCGGAATACCCCACCTATCGAAATCACTCCCCGACACCTCCCAACACTGCTGCATGGGGTACCATCACTATGACACCAATAACCCATCCTGAGTTCGAGCTCACTCTCCAACTGTACGAGTCCATTCTCCCCCCGTGGACATCCGTTAAATGTGCGACAACATCCTTTCGCTTCAAAGTTGTGCTACGTCTTTCTTCACTTCAGGAAGCTCCTTTCCGTCATACACAATCTCCTACCGCATAACAACACTATGCTTCGAGTTATTCTACCGACTTCTATTTCCCGTCGCTGAAATCCCCACTTCAAATTATATGCGAAAGCGCCGATAACCAAGAACCGATATTCTCAAGTCGTTCCAGACTCCCTTAAGGTGTATAATTTTGTCATTACCAAGCCCCTACGCAGCTCCGCTGCTCTTCCACTTTGGGCAAACTCACATCTTCAATCAACTGCTCGGCATGTACTTCCTCAGCCTAACCCTTTAGAAGTTTAAAACTCCGCTTGACACTTTCCACATGTCTTTTTCATCTCTTGTTGCTCAGTTGTTACCTTAATAAAATTCATCTTTATAGAACTTGAGCCCACAAATCGCTACTAGCTTAAACCCTTTTAAAGGTCATCTTTATCAAACCCTCAACATTTGAAACATTGATTAAATCCTAAACCACCGCATCCCGCGATATCTGATGGTTGCATATTCAATAGTATTTCACAATATCCCGCCATAAAGTGAATCGTAGCAGATTATAACATCAACAAACTTAATACATCCAATTATGACAACCACACCCCAATAAAGAAGATAACTCCTTCACGCTTGCAATTACCATGTTTCATTACTTCTACTAGTCTGCATCTGACTATCCTTAGTTCGCTTGACCTTCCCCTACCGGGGGAAATACTGAATCCCTTTGATTACACACTGAGTAAACCTCCATTAAATTCATTCATTGCCCAGACACATGGGCAACATCCTACCATTACAACAATGCTGCAGAAATAACCGCTCATGAGCATCATGGCAACCTGTGCCTAGCCTCAAGGCTCTTAGAAGTTCTGTTACAAAGCTAAAACAATAGAATATCCCTCCGTGATATGACTATAATAGTCCAATTAACTATACCAGGTAAATCATCCCACACCACAGGTGTAGTGCCATTACATTCCTTCAAATCTCGATTTATAACAAGCGCTCACGTCGCATAAGATTGAGTGGAAAGGAATAAAAGGCATAAGCCTCAAAGGAATCGAACTGCACGATAAGGAAATCAAGAAGGGAAGTACTCCTAACAGTCCTGCAGCCTCCCGAGGATAAGTACAGACGTCTCCGTACCGATCCGCGAAACTCTACTAGACTTGCTCATGACTCGTGAGATCAACGGGAACCTAGTGCTCTGATACCATGTTGTCATAACCCAAAATCCACTAAGGGTCGTGGTGGCACCGGACACCTCTATCAGGCCAGCCAGCTAACTTATCAATTGATTCCTCCTTTAATACTTTTGAAAATCTAAGGTTTTCCTTCTGTTTTACATAAAATAAGATCATTTCTTGAATTCAAATTTAAATAATAAAGATTAGTACAATCCGTTGTAAACCATCCCAGAACCCGATGTCACAAGTACATGAGCGAATACTGATAAGAGAAATAAAATACAACATCCGCCCGGAATACAGTGGACGGGAAATAAATACAGTACATTGGAAGGAACTACTCTAGCTGCAGTCGCCTCAAATGATGCAGCTTGCCTAGTCCTAGCGTCGTCCATGCTGCTACGCCCAATAGGCTGCTAGAGGTATATACCTGTGGAACAAAAATGCACATAAGTGTAGTATGAGTACGTAATCAACAAGTACTCAGTGAGTGTCCCGCCTAATCCCGAAGGGGTAGAGACGAGATAGCCAACTTTAACACACTCTAATGGTCCAACGATTATTTGTTCTCAATATACATGTCAAACAGTGGATTTATTTCCTAATGTAATTTTTATCCAGATAGAGGAAACAAGTAAACACATAATTCTTTCAAGGGAAATTTTCCAAGATTTCTTTTCATTTTTAACAATATGATCTCGAGCAGATGGAGGCATGTAACGACTTAAACAAGTCCAGGCAGCAATACAAGCATGCATAAATCATACCGAGGCGATGACCCGATCCAACAGAAATAAATGTGCACTTACCGAGGGTCGACGGCGCACCTATAGATACATCTATTAATCTGCTGAGGCGTTTGCCTCGGTCAAAAATAAACACACACAGACAGACAATCTGTCAAGAATTCAATGTGGAGCAATTATACAAGGAAGGCCAATTCTCTTCAATAATTGAGAAAATAAAGCCTAAGTCTCTAGAAATCCATTTATTAATTTAAGGTAATTTATTACTCCGCTCACGAATCATCCATGCGATGCGGGTACACGTAAGATACATGCTCAGATAGACAATTAGAATTTTATCGAGGAGTAATTATCCAAATAAGCCAATTCTCTGTTTAACAATTCAGGAAATGACGTTTAATCTCTTTTTAATTTCGTTTACTAATCAAAGGTGATTTAAACAATCCAAGTCATCAATGATTTCATAATTTATTCAAGTATAACATGCTTTTGGGTCCTAGACTACCCGGGCAATAGCATGATAGTAGCTACGCACGGACTCTCGTCACCTCGCGCGTACATAGCCCCCACAAATCATGCAGAGGTCGACAGCCCGCTCTAATAGGGATTTAAATTGTGCACTTTCGAGGGTCGAGCGGCCCGTACCATAGATGCATCTATTTAATATTCCGAGGCATTCGGCCCGTTCCAAAAATAAACACATACCCTGCTCGCGAATCATGCATGCGAAGCAGGTACACATAAGAATACATGCTCAATCAGTCAAATAAGAACTTATCGGGGAATATTTATTCAAATAAAACCAATTATCCTTTAACAATTTAAGAAATGAAGTTTAACCCCTTTGAAATTCATTTACTAATTTAATGTGATTTAACAATTCAACCCATCAATGGGTTCACAAATAAACCAAGTGTTACATGCTTTTGGGTCCTAGACTACCCGGACAATAGCATATAGTAGCTACGCCCGGACTCTCGTCACCTCGTGCGTACGTAGCCCCCACAAACAGGAGCACGTAACCAATTTAACTCACCTATGGGTTAAATTCCCCCTCACATATACTACGAGATGATTTCTAAGTTTTATCTAATGGAAAGAAGGGCACTAGGGTCGTGACATTACCTAGGTGGCTAATTGACGGGTAGATATTACTAAGGTTCAATTGACATAATTGGGGCTTATGCTATAACCATTGCACAATTTTAACCACTCTCACACCTCTCGGTAGAGAGAGTAATTTTGCCCAATTGACTCTCTCGACACCAAATGGGTAGGCAAATTAGACCAAGCAACTAGGGTTCAAGTAGGGTGATTACTCTCTCGAGGTTTAACCCGTTAATTGGGACTATCATTTCTCATGAGTCCATCCATATTCCTTGTTGGGTCAATTTTGGAGACATAGACTCTCTTTCTCAAGAAGAATCAAGTCCACAAAGCTTGAATCAGTGTTTCCAACCACCAATTTTTAGATTAAAACATCAAATCAACCCAAATAGAAAACACCCATAGTCAATCTAATCCTAGACGGCAACACCCATCAATTACCCACACTAGAGTTGAGCCACAACCCTAGCTAATGGGTTTAGCTACTCATGCTTGAACAAGAAAATTAAGAAATAGATGAAGAACAAGGCATATTAATTATTGCTAAATGAAACTACAAGAATCTATCGTAAATTTGAAGCTAAAATGCTAAAAATGGCTACAAAATACGTTCCCACGAGCCCAACCTAAGTCTAAGATAACAGATGACCTAACAATGGTAAAATGTTCTATTTATACTAAGCTAGAAATTTGGACAAAAATACCCATGGGGGTCAGTGCGGGCCGCACAAGGCTCTTGGATTTCAAAACATCGCTCTCTAAAGTTAGGCTACATGTACCACGCAGAATAGATCGCGGTCGTAGTAGCAGCTAGCGCGGTCCGCACAAAGATGACCGCAGACCACATAGGCTTGGACTCTAGAAATTTCAACTCTTTGAATCTCTACTCCGTGGACCGCACAAAATGGTTAAGCGGCTGCGGAGCCTTCACCACGGACCGCGCAATATGAACGGCGGCCGCATTGCCTGAAGCCTGATTTTTGCCAACTCTCTGAATCTACCTAGTATGGACCGCACAGAATGGACTACGGCTGAACTAGGTGTTTTGCCTTAAATCACACTCTCTGAATCTACCTAGTGCGGACCGCAGATAGTCGAATACGGCCGCAATAGCCCTTTTTGCCCTCAGTTTGCCTTGTCTTTGATACTTGAACAGGTTTCACTCTCTTTGAGTTGACCTTTGATATTTTGTCACTTTATCGATCAAACCTGCAATCAAGCATACTTATGAGCCTTTTGGGACTATTTTGTATCAATTTATAACGAAAGCGTAAGCAAGAAGGATCATAAAACATGACAAAATTCCTAGTTATCAGACCTCACCAAAAGGATCGAGTCAGGCGAGAAAATGATAGTGTCCAACGATAAAATGGTCAAGACCTACAACTCTAGGGTCGATAAGATCCCGGGTGCACCCCCGGTCATCAAGGGCGTCGATTCGAAGAAGTTTATACAAAGGCCGTTCCCCGAGGAAGCGACCCCAAAGCCTTTTCAAAAGAAGTTTAGGATGCCGGAACTCCCTAAGTACAACGATACCACTGACCCTAATGAACATGTTACTACCTACACCTATGCAGTAAAAGGCAACGGTATAAAAAATGATGAGATTGAATCTGTATTGCTGAAAATATTCGGGGAAACACTCTCGAAGGGAGCCATGATGTGGTATCACAACTTGGCTTCTAATTCCATAGATTAATTCGCCATGCTAGATTCCTTTAGTAAAGGTGCATGCCGGAGTCATCAAGGTAGCAGCAAGGAAGTTTGACGTCTTCGAAATCAAGCAAAGAGAGAACGAGATGCTACGAGAATTCGTGTCCCGCTTTCAAATGAATCAATGGAGCTACCGCCAGTCTCTGACGACTAGGCAGTATAGGCCTTCACCCAAGGCCTGAACGAACGAAGCTTGGTATCTTCAAAACAAATGAAATAGAACCTAATCGAGTATCCGACCGTGACCTGGTCGGATGTCTACAATTGGTACCAGTCGAAGATCAGAGATGAGGATGACTAGTTGGGAGTCCCTTCGGGCTCAGTATACCCGAATAGGCTCCTAGCAAAGGAACCAAAGCCAAACAAAGAAAGGTATCAACCATACCTCGAGGATAGGAGGAATGCCCCGAGGCGCAACCTACCCCATAATGATTAGAGGGTGGATCGAGGACACGACCCTCGAGGGCTTATCAACAGAGCCAGGATCGATTGAGACATAGTACCAACAGGTGCACCTATCAGAATACAACTTCAACATCGATGTGTCATACATCGTGTTCGCTATCAATAAGATCAGAGATGCCAAATGACCCAAACCGATATAGTGAGATCCTTTGCAAAGGAATTACAACTTAGTATATGAGTTTCACAACACACATGGCTACTGGACCAAGGATTGTCATCAACTACGAGAGGATATGGCTTGGCTACTTAACAAAGGACATCTCCGAGAGTTTCTTAGCTATCGAGCCAAAAATCAGTTTCGAGAAAGGGAGGCAACCAATAAGAATGAGGCAAACGAGCCGCAACACGTCATCCATATGATCATGGGAGGCGTTGATGCCCCGCAAGAACCCGTAATGAGAAGAACAAAAATATCCATCACTAGAGAAAAGTGGACTCGTTGATATATCCCTGAAGATGCCTTCACGTTTAGTGAAAAAGACACCAAGACCCTGTCTCAACCCCACAACGATGCCTTAGTAATTTCCTTCTTTGTAAATTCTTTTCAAATAAAATATGTACTCGTGGATCCAGGTAGCTCAGCCAATATTGTCAGGTCGAAGGTAATAGAACAGATCGATTTGCTCGACCAAATTGTGCCCTCCACTCGGGTCCTCAACGAATTCAACATGGCAAGTGAAATAACGAAAGGAGAAATCATCCTCCCGGTCACCATGGCGAACACGACTCAGACACCAAATTCCATGTCATCGAGGGAGACATGAGGTATAACACCCTATTCAGGTGGCCATGGATGCACTGCATGAGAGCAGTGCCATCCACCCTTCACCAGATGATAAAATTCCCAATAAAGTATGGGATCAAAATAGTCTACGGGGAATAGCACGCGGCAAGGGAAATGTTCGATACATGACATGGTACCAACGTTCCTACCTCCGCCCCTGAATAAGCCAAGGGACGAATCGGGTCTCACCCTCGATCGAACTTGACAAAATGAATCGGAAGTCCGTGCCATATCTTCGAGTTAGGAAATTACAATAAATCAATCTCGAGGCATCGCTAGCGTATCTCACTTCAAGGTACGACCATATCCTTTTTGTTTCGGATTCAGATTTAACCCTTGTGCAGACACCCGACCAGAGTTGTCATAGAACTAGCACTGCCTGAAGACCTCAAGGCTCTAAAAATGCAGCTGTAGCACTCTTTTACTTCGATCGAGTTTTTTTCCCAAAAGAAAGGTTTTGTCGGCAAGGTTTTTAATGAGGAAACAACTGCGAGCTGCCTAAGGAAAACTCCGCAAATACTCGAGTCTCCTCTTGCAGGCAACCTTTTGAACAATGAGGAGCATTCACCCATAAAGCTACCCACTCGAAAACGGAAGCAATGTAGCAGGCCAAAAGGTCGAGAAAACCATGTCCGTATAGTTAGGCTCCAGTCGGCAAATACGTATGCTATTGTACCAAGCAATCAAAGAATACCTTTTGTCAAAAATGCCTTCGCAAAGTAAGATTACAATTATCTCGCCAAAAGCGCCCCCGACACATGGGACTGACGCCAGCAATTTGCCTTTCAGATGGCCTTCGGGTTGAAACTCCAAAATTACAAATCCTTCGGGTAAAGCAACACGGCAATCTCCCAGCCTCACCAACATCGAGGGTACCTTAAATATTCGAGGATTGCCGCGAATCGCCATGCACTTGAAAATTTTAGGCCATAAGAACCCAAGTGAGCAAACTCTGTCTACCAAAGATCTATACAACACAACAACACAACTACATTAATGGATAGAAAGGTATCTGTCACCAAAAGCACCTCACACTCCAAAAAGGGGATTTCAGCATACTCTCGGTAGGGATCCCTCTATCAAATGCGTCCTGAAATACTCGAAGACTTTACATCAACATTTTGGCACCCGCACGACCCCAGATTCATAAGGCCCCAACAAGGCAACTCCAAACTCATGAATAGCGGCCTTCAAGCCTAAAAAAACTCGATGTCTCGGAGATTGTCGTCACTCGCCATACACTGGGAAACCCCAGGCCGTAAGACCCCGAACGGGAAGACTCGGTATTACCAAATCTTCTACATTGCAACAAAAGTTGTATGACCTCAATAGGTATGATAAACTGTAAGAGCTCAACAAGCATGACAAACTGTAAGACCTCAACAGGCATGAAAATGTTGTAAGACCTTTCTACAGGCACAAAACTCAATCCCGAAGTTTAGGCTATACGTCGTAGTTTTAAGAATCCCGAAAGGGCATACCCTTGGTGTAGACACCTAAACTATCACTCGGGATAAAAAATGGCCCCGGCCAAACACATATGACTACGGTCAAAATGGTTGCACCAGCCAAATTAACATGACTCGGGGATGCCAGACTGTAGCTAACAAAAACGCTGGCAATTACTTCAAATATACTTCGAAAAGAACCAGTTAAAACAGGCTTCCCTCAATAGGAAAACGAGCTTTGACCATGTTAGCTCCAAAAACACAAGGCTTCGAGCTACTCAGCCTACGAGCTAAGAACTTTCCGAGGTGCTCGAACATCATCGCTGACGACTTGAAATCGAGGTTGTTCCAGAACCGGCGATAGGTCAGGCAAAATCATTTCAAAAAGTCCTTAACAAGAGGAAAACAAAGCCTTCAAAATTCCCACAGGCAAAAGCGTAAGAGTCATTGTTGCCAGCCAAACGAGTCTCCAGGCCGCACACTAAAAGGCCTCAACGATCAACAGTGTAAGAGTCACTCTCACCAGCTTAAAAATTGAAAACTTGAGGATTAAAATGAGCTCGAGTCGTAACCCGATTCGGAGACCGAATCCAAAATAGTTAACTACAAAATGCCCACGGGCAAGAGCATAAAAGCCATTGTCGCCAGCCGAACAAGCCTCCGGGCCACACACTTAAAAGATCGCTTCAACCTGAAGCGCAAGGTCCATTGTCACCCACCCATGCAGGCATAAAAAGACTTGAGGGTCAATTAAAGCTCGAGTTGTAACGCATCTCGGAGACTGGGCCCCAGATAGTTAAAATACAAATGCCCAAGGGCAAGGAATAAGGACAATCTTCATCTGCCCATACATGCGCGGGAAATCGGAGGTCAGGTAACTCGAATCAGGGCCCAACTCGGAGACTGGGCCTAAACAGCTGGGAAGAGAACAAAGGCCCTGACACCTACTCGTATCAAAAATTGCACTTAAAAGCCTCCAGGCCTATCTAAGTGAGCACCAGATCCACAGGCTCCCGCCGCACACCAAAACCAGCCCTTCTGGTCGAAAGCAATGCAGAAAGAGATACAAAAAAGATAAAGCTTCAAGTTTCCTTCCTTTTCGCAAGCGCAAAAAGTTCGGTCTCCATCTATAAACATGCTATGCGAACAACAGATACAAAATGGCAAAATCCACGCTCCCTCCAGAAGGTTGCAGTCCACCAGCTTCAGCTTTACTCAAACTCTTCCAGGAGGACAAAACCCCTAGCGCTGATCTCTTCAGGTATCTCTTCTCGGGATCCACAATGAATTTATCCCTCATTCCTTTCCTCACAATCGAGGACCCCCTCCAACTCAGCTCGCACATCGGCGAAATCCTTCAAATGGATCACCATTTCTTCATTAGCCTTGGTCCAGCCCAAAGCTGCTTCAAGCGTCGATTATTCCGACCAGGATCTTTGTGAGATCAGACTCCAGCTTTGCGATCATATCCACTCAAGCCAAATCTTGAACCTGCGCCTAAGCCCCCGGTTCACCACAAGCATTCCTAACTCGGTCGGCTTCGCCCCTAAGGTACTCCTGAGCCTTCGTCCTTCTTTTTACAAACTAAAGAATAGGCGAAAGACTTACCTCAAAGGTTAAAAAAGCGAAACGTTCGCTATGAAAGGTCACTTGTCCCATCAAACGACTCTCGTAACTCAAGCTCCAGAATGCCCCATGTCACCAGTATATCAACTCAACACCCTTCCATATGCCAAGGAGCATAAAGGATTCACCATTTTCCAGATCCCTCCGAGGTCTAACCCCATGATGGAGCAACTCAAACCTGAGCCTATCAAAATCCTGTAGGAGGAAAACTTGGTAAAGAAGGGAAGGCATGAGATGCGGAAGAACTGTGCCAAGGCTCAGCGCAAAGTAAAGCCGGCGAACTTCCATAAAGGCCGAAGCACATTCCTACAGGCCCAGCCCCCCTCAGCCTTGGGAAGAACCGACCTTGGTTGAAGCACGATCACTCAGAGGAACCACTGCTCCGGAGTCAAAAACTTTAAGAACAGCAGGCTCAGATGATGTTCTCTTGCCAGAGACACAGACCCGTTTAGCCTCACTAAAAGCTCCATCAACCTACGAGTGCGTATCCCATCTATCACCATCACCTCCTGGCTCGGAAGCCCACAACTCCGCCCCCTCTCTGGAGACGCACGACCTCGCCCCAGGGGGATTATCCGATAACTACAGACGTCTGTCTAAACATAACAGAAGAAGGCAGAATTGGCAATGCACGGAGCACGCTGCCAAAAGAGTATTGGTCCATTTTTTGAGCAAATAATTCGGGTTCCCAAGGTATAATACCAGCGGTCAGCACCTGAGTAGAGTGATTTGTCCATGACCGGTCTCTGTCGTCCCCGGCAACAGCAATTAAAGGCATGATCAATCGGCACTATAGAATCAGCAGGCTCTGATGGCCCCAAAAAATGGGGAGCTTCCCCTCCCTCCCCCCCTGTCGGATTAATCCCGTTATTGTCGTCATAGCAGCCGCAAAATTAGAAGACTAAAAAGCGGGGAGACGTACATGCATGTTGTTACTAAGAACATGGCACGCGAAATGGCAACTGCATGAGAAAGAGTAACCCCTAGGAGGGCGAAAATAGCCTTATGCCATACATTGGAAGAACTGCGATGATTCAAAGCCGACCGAAGATGCCAACCAATAGCACCACCTCCAGCCTCGAGGCAATACTCAACCTCGAAGACCTCCTTCATAGTAAGACGACGCTCCATAGGGCTAACAATGCGTTCATCACCACAAGATCGGCATGCAACTTTGAAGGTCTCTGCCAAAGGAAACCAATCTGTGAAGCAATGAGCGTTTTTTAACAACGCCCATACAAAACGGGCTCTGGGTGCTGACGAGGATGGTCCGAGCACGAGCGAGCCTCCATTCAGAGGCTTCCTTCGGAAAATCACCGGCGTCCCCCGTCCGCGAGTCCCCGAGCAAATTTCTTCTCGAGGGTTATTATGAGGCCCGAAAACATTATCCACGCTTCCACGTGAAGTCAGAGTCCTAGCGGACCAGGGTTATTGGCCTTATTTGGGTTCAGTCCGAGAAACCACGAAAGCCCCCACACGAAGCCATTTCCATCAACCGGAAGCCAAAAGGATTACTCACATTCGAGGTCAGTATTACATACGACAAAATAGGATCGTGCAATACATAACTGCCGCAAACATAAAGAAATACAACAAGTATCAAAGGCAGGAATCAAGGAAATATCTTTGTATTCATAAAAATGTTCGCTTACAATGACCCTCGGGGGGTCCTTACATATGATTACAAAAACCCGCAAGGGGATCCTTACACAGAAACAAAGAAGTTCAAGGATATACATACAACAAGAGCCTAAGAATCTAACCTATTCGCAAAATACGGCATCTCCAGCATCATCTCCTCAGGCGTATGACCTCAAAGACAATATCTTCCAAGTCCAATCCCCTCGGAGACCTCACCCTTATCCTCCCGAAATGGAATCTTCAAAAGGAATGGTATAGAAGAGGAAGGCGAGGGATAAGAGCAAAATAACGAAGGAGAGGCCGGAAGAAGAAAAGAAGTGGCTAGGTGAAAATTTTGGCTAGTACGAACTCCGCCAGTACAGCCATTATAAAACAACTTCTTGAGACGTTGCCTCGGCCCAGGGAGCAATAGCCAGCGTAGGCTATCTCCATACCCCCTAGAATATAAAAATGGGTATAACACGCCAAGCCAGGGAAAAAGAGTGAGCGGCGGTGTATAATTCGAGCCCCCTCTTGAGAATCCAAGTATCTCCCCGAGACGGAGGAAATCAGTCCCCTTCTTCATCGCCCCGAGCCAACGGAGACAGCAACAACAACAACAACAACAACAACAACAATAACAACAACAATAACAACAATAACAACAATAACAACAACTACGACAACAACAACATCACTACGACACAACCTCGCCTAAGCAAAGAAAGCTCGAAAAGTGGGCCATAGCACACATGACGTAAGATCTCGAGGCCGTGGGCCTCAAACATGATGAGACAACAATGAATAAAAATGGCAAGAAAGGAGGAAAGGATGGGTATCAATGGAACCTTGGATGAGAAACTGATCAGAAGAAGCCCCTTTATAGGGGGAGGTCAAAGTAACTGACGACGCCATTATCGCCCTCAAAAAGCGTAACAGCAGGCGCAATCAATGCATTCATAGGAGCTGAATTGACGGCAATAATATGACCCCGAAGAACAAAGAGTCACGACACATTGGATGATCCTGAAGAAGTGAAAGGGTGAAATGCCTCGGCACTTGTAAAAGGGGGGCTGCGCCATCGGAATGACGTCATTGTGGGAGCCCGCGAAGTGGAGTGTCAAAATCATTTCTTATCGGTTTCCTCTAAGAAACGCGTAGACTATCTGTACACGGTAAAATCGGAGGACTGATTTTTAATTGATAAAATCTCTTCAGTAGGCCACCTCGGAGGCTTGGGACCTCGAGCCGGTCATTTCCCTCAAGATCTGTTGATACCCGGCCAAGGATAACATCGGCCTAAACCCCGACGAACACAAAAAGCTTTCGGAAAATGCATTCGGGGTCGATTAAGTCTATTTGAGCAGCTCAACATCAGTCCACGCAGACGTCATAAATCTATTTAGCCGTCCCATCCCATTTTGCTTTTTCCCCCAACGTATCTTGTGCTAAGTCTGGGCTCCCCCCTCTTATAAAAGGAGGGTCATTAACACTCTAGTGGGGGGGGGGGGCTCCAACAATTCCACACAATAAGAATAATATCTCTCTCCTTTTCTTCTATTTAACTTGCTCGTTCTTACTAGCTCGAGGCCACTCTAGCATTTACTATTCTCTCACTTGTTCTTCATTTATTGCTTGGTATTGGCCATAAAGAGCCTTGTTTAATCATATCTTAACTGTTATCCCATTTCCGACTGCCCCCGACATCTCGAGATCGAACCGAGATATCGACCTCGAGGTCCTCCATCGACCATTCTGAAGCCAGAGCAACAGGCCCCTTGGTTTGATCATTGCCTCGTTTTAGCTTGTATTTTATCGTCAAGCTTCATATTCGTAGCATCATCTCCTCTAACAACTGGCATAAAAATATATCACGTATTTTTAGAATCTCATATACAAATTTAATTGTTGTTACCATTTTTACGGTAAACAACATTATCAACTAGTACTTTATTTTTCTTAAAATTTTCAATTATTATTAAAAAAATATGTTCAAGTATTTGTTGCCTTTTTTTTTGGGGTATCTTTTAAGAGATTTTTGCACTCTTTAAAAAATTACTACGTTCATTAAAAAAGGTCAGATAGGTCATAGGTGTGTCCATCCAAGATGCCTCTTAGCCTATTAGACATAAGTCTTGTAGACTTGTACCGATCAGACTGTAGTAATTCCATTTCTACTGCTAAGATTGCATTCTCCACTTTGGTTAGGGGTTTCATTTCCCAACCTTTTTTATTTTGGAGGTTTAACTTTTCTGCAATTTTTTTAAAATATGGATTAGCTAGGATTTTGTTATTTAATTGTATAATTTTTGTAATAATTGTCACATGATATATTTTATATAATTTTGTAATAATCAACAAGAAATATATATGCAGTGATGCACATATCCAAACAATTAATTATTGTGCAAGTTAAGGCTAAATAATCATTTTGCACTTGTCAAGCTGGTCAAAATATTTACCCTCTAACACACGAGTGTTAGGTGGAAATTTTAAAATTTGTGGTGCAAGGACAAGCAGAGTGGGCTTCCTAATGATATTTTAATTTTAAAATTTTTCATAGCTACCTTTTGATTTTTATAGCCAAATTTATATTTATGGTTACTTACTACCCTTAAGCCATAAAATATTCTTTGTATTATTTTTCTTTCTCATTCTTTCAGATTTTTTTCCACACCTCTTTCTAAACGCCAGTCTTTTTCCATGTATACAACCACTATTCTCCACTAGTACAATCTCTATTGTCCGGTGAAATTTTCATTGTCAGTGAAATATTACTTCCTGATCGATTCAGTTTTGGATTATGGAGTTCTAATAGTTTGGTTCAGAATGTTTCTTCGTACTTTGTGTTTGTAACCCAGTGTCCTCTTGCTTGGTATCTGGATAATAATTGGATTATTAACTACTTCCTCCAGTTCATAATAAGTGACCAGTTTACTTTTTTATTTTGATCAAAATAAGTGCTCAATTATGTAATTAAGAAAAAATTCAATTTTTTTTACTCTTTTACCCTTATATGCGTACTCCTAAAAAGTTTGTCACTCCTCACTATACTATGTGACCAATATTTAATAAGAATAGTTAGTCATACTAGTTACTTTTGTATAGGATTTAACATATTTTTAGTAGGCGTACTAAAAGAAAACTGATCACTTATTATGAACCGGAGGGAGTATCAAACTAGTGATAGAATTTGATACACTTGTGTTGCCTGTGTCTCGAATAAGTGGGGTTTTTTTTTCTTTTGGTCCCAAATTGACAAGGTAAATTGGCTTTTTGACTTCTCAATCTGGACATGGCCACTGCAACTCTTGCCTCTCACCACCTCCATTGCTGCTTTTCTTCATCTACCAAATTCGCAATTACTAACAAAAGAAGACAATCTGCTATTGAAAATAAAAAATTTCTTTCGTTTTTGCGCCAAATTTTGAGAGTTACGAGTCAGAATCGCGGCCCTCTTGACGAAACAACATTGGGGTTGTTCTTGAACAAAGACGTCGGAGTTTGTGGCTGAGCAACTTGAAGAGTCCGTTACCTTTTTTATTGTATTTTAATGTGTCTCGTTGCATTTTATGTATTTTATTGTATTCATTGTCTTTTTTACTGTATTTCAATCTATTCCGATGTATTCCATGTATTTCATTATCGTTTATTTTATTTTATTTCAATGTATCCCGCTGTATTTCATGTATTTTGGTTGAGAATCTTTTTTATAACTGGAAATACAAATTTTGTGTGTTATAATTGAGTTTGTTGAGTTATATTAGGAGTTTATTATGTTAATTGATTCACTTTCCGTTTAAAAATAACTGAATAGACCATGAATTGTGCTATTTACGTTACTGTATTCACAAATACATATCGTGAATACAGTCGAATATAATAATCTGTCTAGCTGTAATATCTTGTTTCACGCCGTGAATACAGTCGAATACAAAAATTTATCTAGCTGTAATCTCCTATTTCACGCCTAGAAATGCTACTGTATTCATGAATACAGTAGCTTAATTACATCGAATACACTCTAAAAAATATGAAAATATAGCTATAAGAAGTAATATAGTAAATGGTAGCTACAACTAGCTAATAACCATCAAAACATAGTGGTTTCTGAAAGTTTCTCATTTTAGAATCTTTACCTCGTATAGCAAAGGTTGATATCTTATTATTTTAAATAATATCCTTTTAAAAAATTATATTCCATAGCTACCTTTTGATTTTTATAGCCAAATTTATATTTATGGTTACCTCCTACCCTTAAGCCATAAAATACTCTTTGTATTATTTTTCTCTCTCATTCTTTCAGATTATGAATTGTGCTATTTACGTTACTATATTCACAAATACATATCGTGAATACAGTCGAATACAATAATCTGTCTAGTTGTAATCTCCTGTTTTACGCTGTGAATACAGTCGAATACAAAAATCTATCTAGCTGTAATCCCCTATTTCACGCCTAGAAATGCTACTGTATTCATGAATATAGTAGCTTAAATACATCGAATACATTCTAAAAAGCCTGAAAATATAGATATAAGAAGCAATATAGTAAATGGTAGCTACAACTAGCTAATAACCACTAAAACATAGTGATTTCTGAAAGTTTCTCTTTAATTTTCCGGTTTTTAGCAATTTTAGACGCTCGGCTAAAAATATTATAACCGCTAGCCTAGTTATGTAGTATAATATATATTATACATACACAAAATATATATTTACCGGTAATTTTTTGGGGTGACCAACTATTTAGGTCATTTCTCTTAATTAATTTTTAGCTAATCAAAAACTATGTATTTCATCTATAAATACTTTCATCTTCTCATTATAAAACTAATAACGACTTAAAAGTTTTAATTTGTCGTTATTTGGTTAAAGATTACTATGTAAACGTATCCCAACTATTTTGAGATTGAGGCGTAGTTGATTAATTGATTTCGTTATTGGTTAATAAATAGTCACTTTCGTCCTCTCGGCGCACGTTAGATGTGATAACATGCGCCACCGTCGGAAATAGGAGGAAGAGGGATACCCAGGAAAAATCAAAGCAAAGCACCAGTCATTGAGCGAGGACAAGGAAATTATCACTAGGGAACAAGGAAAGCAACATGCAAAAGGAAAATTACAGGAGGAAGAGATGGATCTGGAGAGTGATAGTGAGCTGAACTGGCCAGATCTGAGCTACAATATAGATAAATCAGTTGTTCCAGTGAGTCCAGTCAACCAAGAGATACCTAAAATGTACATATCGCCGGAGTAATGGAACAGTATCAGTAGGAATCGAGGAAGATAAGCACAAACAAGCAATGAAATCAAACAGTATTGGAAGTTCATGGGCATGATTACTTCATGATAACAAACTTGCCTGCAAAAGGGATGGATCTAACATATATACCACCGGTGATGCAAGAAGGAGAAGTGGTAGAGCAAATTCTGGAAGAAGATATAGCGGAGGAAAACCAAAAATGGAATCGAGAAATAATTTTGTATGTAGTTGGTAATACTCCAACTATTGGAACTATTGAACGATTTGTTGTTGGGCAATGGGGAAAAATCAGGAAGCCAAAGGTATTATTGCACAACGATGGCTACTTTATAATTCTGATGCATAGCTATGAAGAAAGGGACGAGGTGTTGATGAATGGACCATATACTATGAATAGCAGACCAATAATACTAAAACCATGGACTGAGGGATTTGATTTCAATGAAGAGGTCTTGAAAACATTCCTATTTGGGTTAAATTCCCAAAACTTCCATTGAATTAGTGGAGTAACTTAGCTCTTAGAAAATTTGGGAGCGGACTAGGGAAATCTCTGTATGTTGATGCATGTACAACTATGGCTGATAGGATTTCATATGCTCGGGTACTAATTGAAATGGACATAACAAGGATTCTACCAGGGTCAATTAAACTGGTTGATCCCAAAGGAAAAGTGATACAACAGATGGTTCAATAAGATTGGAAGCCCCAATACTGTCAAACATGTTGTCAAATTGGTCACTCATGCCACATCCAGAAAATACAGAAACAGAAGGAGGGACAACAAAAGTATAGAATACAAAACCAGAATCAGGAATGGAGAGTTGTAAGGATACTTGATCCAACGATTGACAAAATAGATTCATGTGGAAGATTTCTGGAACAAGTAGAAGAAGATAATGAAGAGGAACGGAACAAACAACCAAATGAAGAACAATGGCAATTGACTAGAGGGAAGTCTGTATCAAAGAAGAATATGGGAGGAAGAAATGAGAATGGAGTTAATATAGGTAATTCTTTTAAAGATTTGGTAAACATGGCACAAAAGATAGTTCAAATGACAAAAAACCAAGATCAAGGTAGAAAATTGCCTAGAGATAGATGCAAAGGTGCTACTTTGAATCCAAGATCTATACAATGTTGAACACCATATCGTGGAATGTTAGAGGGCTGAATAAAGGGTACAAGCAAAATGACCTAAAAAATTATTATAGAAAATAAGGTGGTGTTAATGGATTTGTTAGAAAATAGAGTTAAAGAAACTAAAGGATGAGTCTATAATAAATAAAGTTTTTAGCAATTGGAGATGGATAGCAAACTATAACATTGCTCCAAGTGGAAGAATATGGGTGGCATGGGACCAGAAAAAGGTGGATTTTGAGAGTTATGACATATACAAGCAGTACATAATAGGGCAGGTTACATCATTCCAAAATGACAACAAGTTTAACTTTGGAGCTATTTATGGGATGCATACTATTCAAGATAGAAAGGTACTATGTGTCACGACCCAAACTCCATTCCGGTCGTGATGGCGCCTCTCGTGAAGACAAGGCCGGCCAACCAATCTAATTTAATTTTTAAAAAAATAGATATATATGAATAAATAATTTTAAAGATGGTTCAATAATATTACTAACGGAAGTACAACCAAACAAAACCCAAACCGGAGTGTCACAAGTTACGAGCATCTAGAGGAGTCTAAATACAACTACAAGGCCAGTAATATACATAATAGAATTTAGAAATCAAGGAAGAAATCTGGTGCCGCAAATGCTGGCGGTCACCTTGCTCAGCTATGATAGCAAAATCTTCCAGCAGCTCAAAACCCGCTACCGGGTGAACAAATACTTGCTTCTTCACGCGAGGTGCAGGGAGTAAGTTGAGTACTCCAACTCAGTGAGTAATAAAAGTAAATAATAACTGAGCAGCAAGAAATCACGTAAAGCAACCAACATGCTGTATAGAAGCCGGGTACAAGTTTCTAAGAAAAATAGTGAAATCTGTGATATCTTTAGAAATATCTTGCCTCAGTTCAAATCTCTTTTAAAAATGGTCTTTCAATAATTACGAAAATAATTTCAAAATAGTTAGTGTTGATAAGCACAGAAAAATCCACCCTCGACACAAATACCACAGTATAACATGTAAAAAGTCAAATAAATATGCAAGATGGGCACATAAAAGTACGCCCCTCGGGCACATCTCAAAACAGTACCAACCCCTCGGGCTCAATATGAACTGCTCAGAACAATATTAGCTCCTCGGGCACATTATCACATCACTTAGAACAGTATCAGCCTCTCGGGCTCAGTATCAGTCACACAGTACAACATCAGCCCCTCGGGCTCACTCTCAAATCACATGGGTACCCGCGCTCACTGTGGGGGTGCAGACTCCGAATGGGCTCCTACAGCCCAAGCGTTATATTATCATAAGGCCTGAAAGCCTGTACATATCAACATGGGGCCTGAAATCCTTCTCACATATCACTCGAGGCCTGAAAGGCTCCTCACATATCACTCGAGGCCTGAAAGCCTCCTCACATATCACTCGAGGCCTGAAAGCCTCCTCACCTTACGCTCAAGTCCTGAAAGCCTCACTCAGTCCAGAAGATTTCATAAGCCCCTTGGGCATCAATAAAATAGTGGTTCTCAACCCAGACAACAGTGAAATATCAGTAAAGTCTCAAAAATAATTAAATCAGCTGAGTTTGCAAAAACATTATAATCAACAGGACTAAATTCAAGTAGTATATCAAATAGTGAGGAAAGAGTGATAAAAATCTCTGAAGGGTTCATATAATTGGCGCGAAGCCCAAATATGGCAATCAGCCCAAATCATGATAATATCAAATAAGTTGCAGTCAAATGCGCGGTAAAATTAACAACCGAGACGGACCAAGTCACAATCCACAACGGTGCTCTACCCTACGCTTGCTATCCGGTATGCAAGTCACCTCAATATAGCACTACGGTGTGCAAATCTGGGGTTTTAAACCCTCAGGATATCATTTATAATCATTACTCACTTCGAAACGGTGAAATCTCTAGCTCGCGACGCCTTTGCCCCTCAAACCGGCCTCCACGCGCATCGAATATATCCAACATCAGAGCGAATACATCACAATATGCCAATAGGACAATACTCAATCGAAAAATAGCAAAAATCTTGAAATTAGCAAAACCCGAGCCCCGAGCCCACTTTTCGGAAATCAGAAAATTAAACATTAGTGGATTCCTCATCTTCTCACGAGTTCATACATACTAAGAACTCTCAAATTTGAGCTCAAATGAACCATTAAATCCCATTTTGAAATATCAAAAACTCAAGTCGTAGTTCATCAATTTTAGGCTTAATTTCCATGAATTTCTAGGTTACTTTTACATAATAATCATGTTTTTAACTCATAAAACTTACCTCCAGTCAATCCTAGTCGAAACCCTCTTCCATTGCTCCCAAAAAGCTCTCAAGATGTTTAACAATGGAGGAAAATACCCTTAGCTCGCGGATGAAATGTTATTTTAAAACCCTTCTGCCCAGACCTATTTTCGCTTCTGCGACTCAGATACCGCATTTACGGTAATCGCTTATGCGGAATCTCCTCCGCTTCTGCGGATTCTTCAAAACTGCTCCGAAATATTTCTGCGGTCAAGTTCCGCTTCTGCGAACACCGCATCTGCGGAATTTATCCGCATCCATGAAACTACTCCGTATGGCTAAGAGCCGCACCTGTGACCCCTTCTTCACATCTGCGGAACCGCATCTGCGGCCCCTTTTCCGCAGATGCGGAAATACCATATACCAGCAAACTAGAAATTCCACAACTCCAAAATCCATCCCGATGGCCATCCAAAATCACCCCGAGGCTCTCGGGACCTCAACCAAAAACACCGATATGATCCAATACATTATTCAAACTTGCTCGAACCATCAAAATGCCACAGTTAACACAAAAATCATCAAATTACATCAAATTCAAGCCTAAGTTCATCCAAATCTTCCAAAACTCGCATTCGATCAAAAACCCAACCAAAACGCTTCCGAATCAACTGAAATTTTTCACAGACATCCCAAATCACCTAACAAAGCTACTGCAACTCTCGGAATTCCATTACGACCCTCATATCAAAATCTCATCTATCAACCGGAATTTGCCAAAATACTAACTTCGCCAATTCAAGCCTAATTCTACACTGACCTCCAAATCCCCCGAAGCTAACCGAATCACCAAAAATCACGTCCGAGCCCTATAACTCATAAGTCAACCTCCGGTTGACTTTTCCAAACCAAGCCTTCCTTAAAGAGACTAAGTGTCTCATTTTCTACCAAAACCAATCCAAATCAACTCTAACACACCAAATACTGATAGTGAAACATGAAGAAGCATAAAATGGGGGAAACGGAGCAGTAACTCATGAGACAACGGGTCGGGTCATTACACTATGAGAAGATATGAAAAGAATCATAGTTGGCATCAATGGACCATGTGTATTAATGGGGGACTATAACACTATTTTAACTAGTAATGAAAGGATACATGGGAATCCAGTACAGGAATTTGAGGTGAAAGACTTTAAAGAATTCATCTGGGAGGTAGGGCTAACTGAGTTGAGAACAGTGGATAGGAAATATACTTGGACAAACAATCATGTACATAGCAAGATAGATATGATACTTGTTAATGCTGCATGGATTCAGAAATGGCCTGCAATGGAGGGGAATATGTTGAAGCCTGGGTTTTCAGATCACTGTCCTTTGAGCATAATAGTTGAGGATGAACAACATAGTGGAACTAGACCTTTCAAGTTTTTTAACTGTTTGACTCAACACAAAGATTTTGAGGATGTTGTAAATAAAAGTTGGACAAAAAGGGGTGGAGGAACTACAATGTGAAATGTGTGGAAGAAATTGAAGATGCTAAAGATCAAATTGAAGCAGCTGAATAGCCAAGATTTCAATAGCACTGGACAAAGAATTCAAGCAACAAGAGCTAAGTTGGAAGGTATTCAGGATCAAATGTTTGGACCTGGGATGGCATTGACTTAGTAGCTCAAGAAAAAGAGGTAAAAATGAAATTGGCTAAATGGCTTGAGATTGAGAAGAGTATGATGAAGCAGAAATCAAGGGTTAAATGGCTCAATCTAGTAGATTCAAATACAGCTTATTTTCATGCATGTGTTAAGAATATACAAGCAACAAGTCATATTGGAAGACTGGCTGATAGTGCAGGGCAAATACACATGAAAGCTACTGAAGTGAAGACAAAAATATTGAAGTTTTACAAGCAGTTACTTGGAACATCAGCAACACAACTACCAACAGTCAACGCAGAAGTGATGCAGCAAGGGTATGAACTAAGCAGACAACAACAATTGCAGTTAATAAGACCTGTAACTGGAGATGAAATCAAGCAAGCATTACAAGGTATTGACGACAACAAAGCACCAAGGTATGATGGATGTAATGCATTATTTTTTAAGAAAGCATAGCATATAATAGGGGAAGAGATAACTGAAGCAGTGATGGAGTTCTTTGATGAAAATGTAATGTATAAACCTATCAATTGTACATCCATTACTCTAATACCTAAAGTAAAGAACCCTAGTAGTATTAAAGAGTTCAGACCTATCTTGCTGTATAGTGTTATACAAGATTATCTCAAATATCCTAATAACAAGATTGCAGGAAGTTATGCCAGATTTGATTAATAATTGTCAAACAACATTTGTGCCAGGAAGGTTGATCGCAGATAATATCATAATGAGTCACGAACTGGTCAAAGGCTATGGGAGGAAGAATATATCACCAAGGTGTATGTTGAAGATTGATATGCAGAAAGCTTATGACTCTGTGGAATGGGTATATGTTGAGCGGGTGATAAGGTTATTGGGGTTTCTAGAAAAGTTTGTAAAATGGGTAATGATCTGCATTAGTACAGTTTCTTACTCAATCATTGTAAATGGGAAACCAAGAAAGCCATTTGAAGCAAAGAGAGGACTAAGGCATGGGGATCCTCGTTCACCATTGGTGTTTGTGATGGCTATGGAGTACCTGTGTAGACTAATGAAGCAACTAGGAAACATGAAACAATTCAGATTTCATCCGAGGTGTGCCGAAATCAGATGAATACAATTGGGATTTGTTGATGACCTTCTGCTATACTGTAAGAGAGATGTGCAATCTGTCAAGGCCCTGCACAAACAACTTCAAATATTCTCTACAGCTTCTGGGTTAGTTTCAAATACAAGAAAGAGAAGTGTGTACTTTGGAAGTGTTGATAGCAGGACACATCAATTGATAATGGACTTACTAGGATACACCAAAGGTAATCTACCTTTTAGATACCTTGGTGTTCCTTTGACCAGAAAAAGACTGACAGTAATTTAGTGTGAACCTTTGATAGACAAAATGCTTAACAAAATTTAATGCTGGACAACTAAATTTTTATCTTATGCAGGAAGAGCAACTTTGATCAAAAGTGTGCTGGGAACAATTTAGAACTTTCGGGCACAAATTTTATAATACGAAAGAAAAATAAACAATTTATTGAGGCAATATACAGAAGATTCCTATGGTCAGGCAGTGCTGAACCAACTTTGATTGCGTAGGACAAGCTATGTACACCTAAGGTAGAAAGGGGGGTTAAATTTCACAAATACCGAGTTGTGGATCAAAGTTGCTATTTGCAAACTTCTGTGAAACATCTGCAAAAACAAAGAGAAGTTGTGGGTTCATGTGTACTATATAAAAGATAACAACATATGGAATACTGAACCAAAGAATGCATCACAGGTTATTCAGAAGATATTCAAGCCAGAAGTCAATTTCAAGAGGTTGGATACCCAGAAGATGATGTGAGCTGCATTGATAGATTCTCTACCAGAAAGATGTACAAAGAACTACAAGGGGACTTCCAAAAGGTGACATGGAGAAGAATATTATGCAACAACAAGGGATTACCAAAGTGGATATTTATCCTATGGTTGGCCATACAAGATAGGTTAGCCACTAAAGAGAGATTAGCAAGATGGGGATTAGTAGATTACCACTAAAGAGAGATTGATAAGATGAGGATTAGTAGATTAAAGAATGTGTACAATGTGTCACAGGAAGAATAAAATGCATCATTTGTTTTTTGATTGTGAATTCTCAAGTGAGGTATGGCAGAAACTACTGGCCTGGCAAGGGATCGTGAGAAGGAATAAAGAATGGCAGGAAGAAATTCATTGGACAAAGAAGAAGGCAACATGAAAGAGTGCAGGAGCTGAAGTGTACAGAATGGTATTAGCTGCAGCAATCTACCATATATGGCAAGCTAGGAACAATGTTATTTTCCAGAAAAAGCAAGCCAATGCACATAATATAGTGAAAATGATCATACAAGAGATACATATTAGAGCTCAATACAGTACAAAACTGGATACCTATTTGAGAAGTATGAACTGGTATCCAGAATGAGCTACATTAGAGATGTAATAGAAGATTAAGGTGTAGAGAAGAAACCTCAATGTTGGGGCTTCATGTCTAGCAGAAGGTTGTTAGTAATCGGTTTTTTGTAAGCTGTAAATATTTACTTGGTAAATAAAATTCTTTAATTACCAAAAAAAAAAAAAAGATTACTATTTAACTTAAATTTTAATATTTTCAGATTTTCATTCGTATACATCTCCGTTCTAGTTTATGTAAACCTATTTCCTTTCTGGTCTGTTCCAAAAAGAACGACTCTTTTCTAAATTGAAAATAATTCTTAATGAGAAATTTTTATAACCACACAAATACTCTGGACACCATTTTGACATGTTTAGAACCATAAATTCTAAAAATCTTTATTTTTTATTAATTTCGTGTCCAGTCAAACAGATTCACATAAATTGAAACGGATGGTAGTCAATATTAGCATGCAAATTTATTGATGTTTTTCTATATGAATGCGTTAAGCGAAAGATGACTTGCTTTCTTATGCCTTTGATGCTTTGTTTTTTGTCAGGTAACTCTTAAATATAGTGTAAATGAAACAAGCACCAAAAGTAGTTATCTATTTTCTATAGGTTATTTATACCCAAACACTTTCTATTTTTCTTAATTAAACAACTTTAATCGAGTTTACCAGATAGGAACTTGTAGGTGTATGAAATTTTTTTAATGTCAATAACCGTGTT
This sequence comes from Nicotiana glauca, assembly GCA_026770625.1. Taxonomy (NCBI): domain Eukaryota; kingdom Viridiplantae; phylum Streptophyta; class Magnoliopsida; order Solanales; family Solanaceae; genus Nicotiana; species Nicotiana glauca. Next base: position 255,678 of record MU784456.1, read on the forward strand.
TTCTTTCGTGCAAATGCAACCACAACTGACGTTGGACATTAAATTTTATAATCAAAAGAAAATTAACAATATAAATAAAACAACACATGATGATAAACCAAAAAATAATTCAACCAAATGAGTGATACTCTTCTACAATTTGCTTTACTCCACACACTTTTTAATATAATAAAAGGTTAAAAAGATTCATGTGTTTTTTTCCCTTCTCGTTATCTTACTCCATAGTATGTTCATTTATTTTTGGTTCCTGCCCACAGTTCCTAACCAATTTCATCCATTTGTTGATTTCCTGCTAATTCAATTAATTTCATCTTTTAATAACAAATGAAATAAGTTAATTCTTATAATACTAAAAAATTTAAGGTTGAAGTGTTCAAATAAGGCAAGGTTACAGGTAGGTTGAAATCTTTTACTGTTATGAAATAAAAGCAATTTAGTAAAACATGAACAGGAAATAAAAGCAATTTAGTAAAACATGAACAAGAAATAAAAGCAATTTAGTAAAACATGAACAAGAAATAGAGATAGAGGGAAGGAAGAGATTTTCTTCTTCAATTGTGTGTATTTTTCCATTGCAATTACATGGCCTTTTATAGGCATAAAAAGTAAAGATGATGG
>MU784456.1:275413-286836 GCA_026770625.1 Nicotiana glauca
TGCCACTTTTATTCTAGAGTCTATTTTGGTATTTGTGTAAGGTATAGCCGGAGCCTTGTTACCGGCATTTCCATATTTTTCTTTAGTTTTATTTAGAGGCTCCGTAGATAGGTTGTAGGTAGTGCCGGGTACTGGAATTAAGATTCAAATATTGATGTTTGGCAGCGATTTACAAAAGTTGTAATATTTTGACATTTATGATTTAAGCTGCTAATGGAAATGAAATGGAATTGTTAATAAAATACTTACTAAGTATGATTAATAGAGCCCATCTCTTATTTAATTATGAGTTGGGTTAGGTAGTATGTATGAAACCTGTTAGGCTTGCTCAGTCAAGTTTACTCGGTTGAGCGTCGTCGCTCTCCTCGGATTTTGGGGCGTGACAAACTTGGTATCAGAGCCTAAGGTTTTAAAGTGTCCTAGGATGTCTCAGAGCCGTGTCTAGTAGAGTCCTTCTTATCGGTGTGTTGTCGACCACATCTATAAGTTGGAGGTTATTCAGACATTTAGGAATTTCATCCTTCTTTGATACTCCAATCGTGCAATAGAGCTCAAGTTAGGGAGCTAATTTTCTCTCTAAGTCTTATTCTCAAGATTGGTAACCTTGGTGCCATAATCCGCGAATTTGAGGCATGTAAGGAGATATTGGTCCCACCATTGAGTCCGAGTTGATTGCCCAAGGACTTGTTAGGAGAATGCACTGAGATATGGATAGATTGGTAAAACATATTGCTAAGAAGGGAGTGTCCTTGTCCCTATTGATGTCTCTGCACCATCATATCATGTGGTGTGTCAGCATGTTACCTACGTACGTTAGAGATATGGAGTCGAGGGGTATCGATTAAGCTATTTCTCTATCAACCTAACGTCGTTAAGTGAGTCAAATCAGAATTTCTACTCATTGTATATGTACATCTATATTGAAGAGTTCTCATAAACGTGGTCTTAACAAGGTGTTGAATAACAAAACATTGCGTGTATCGACTCTTTTGAATGAGATGCACTATTCGTGAATCTACTCCCTTATGAATTCTTTTATTTACATTCTTGTGAAATTAAGTTCTATAATTATGCCCTTGAATTGAGTTATAACTCTAGGATTGATATTTCCCACTTGCTTTTCCTAAATTCTCACCAAGGGATTATATCCGATGAATTTCTTACAGAATCTTTTTATTTAATTGGACAAAATCTACTCTCTTGCGAATACCATCATGAAAGCTTCTCACTGCCTAGTAACATAAGAGGGTACCTTAAAACCTCACATAAGTGCGTGTCAATCGAAATGGTCACCTTGTGCATGAATATAAAGTCTCTCTGAAAATTTAGATCCTCACATCCCTGTCATATAAAGATCATGTGTCGCCATAACTTTTGTGTCCACTTGGGACATCCTGCAGTAAGTAGCTCACCTTGTCCTAGTATTATTGTTACTCTTGGCATGGTCATATCTTGCAGTTGGGGGCTAATATAGCAGAAGCGTGTCCAACTTATAACAAATCTTTATCTCCCCGTTACACCTCCATAACATGCGTTAACTGTGTTATCTAGTTAGTGGATTCATAGTGCTAGTTTTCCCGCACTTGTTTGATAACCATGAGAGAACATATCCTTCTATGAGTCATTGTGACACTCTCTGCCTCGTGAGGACCCTTACTAGGCTTTCCATCAAGACCAAGCACACCTTTGGGGGTTATTATAGCACAATGCCAGTTTCTCATGTTTTTCTGCCTTTCTTTAGCATCTGGGAAGTTCTCAAGTTAAAATCTATGAAGAACTTATTAGGAACATCAGCAAACCCTGCATGGTTATTCCATACTATCTCATTGGGTCCCCGTATCACTTCAAGTTCATCAAAGGTTGATAGCATGTTGCAACTGCTGAGATCCAATGATCTCTTCTCGATAATGGATTATCTATACATGTGCTAGTCCAATGATCTGCTCATCAGAATAACTCTCGCCTATAGGTTTTGGGTTAACCAAGGAAAAATACACCTAGTGACACATTCATATGTAAAAGCCTTTCTCTTGGTCATGCCTTATAACATCTCCCAATATGGCTCGGAATAGCTGGTTGCATAAAAGTGTGTTGTAGTGCTTCATTATGAAGTAAATTTGCTCAATATAATTGGATTTTTGAATTCTGAAGTTATACATCACGTGACTACATAGAGAGACCTTCTTTCAACAAAATGTAACTTCTTATGATCGCTTTATATTACCACCGTTCCTAGTGGTTACAATCTAAAGGTTACTTCCATAAGGCTCTTTTCCTTATTTTCAGTTGTCTTGCATCGTGTGTTGTGTACCCGTAATCTTCGATGCGATATTACCTCGATGTCTCGACTAGTTATCCAACGATATGATCTGATTTAATTAACTGTAGTTTTATGTACTCAACAAGCGCCCTGAGAGTGAGTAAATTTCTCATTTCCTACAGACTTCTAATGTCTTGAACTTGGTTTATGCTCGTTGGTTATAAATTGTACTCATTAGTTTTGCCACCCTACTATCTACTTCATCTGATAACTCTCATTGTAGAGTTTATTTATGTTTCATGGCATCAAAGAGGAAGTCTTGTCGCATTAAGGATGAGGACATGTTCCTTTTTGTTAGGACAACAAGATATTGCTCGCACTTCTTATAAGAGTTTTTCCTAAACAATTATCTACCTTCTCCTCTTGTCCATGTGACCAGATAGCCTAGGTTATGTCTCCGAGATAAATGCATTAAAACATCTCATTCTTTCTAACTTATCCATGTGGGCACTTTGAGGTCTTATTTTATACCAACTCGTAATGGTTTTAAATACTTCCTCGCATTTTTATCTATTTTCTAGGACTACTAGGGCTTGTCTCATGGGTTTCAGAAGTAATGACTTTCCATTAAGCCCAGGCAAAAATTGCCCTGATTTCAAACCAAAGTGCATCCCTCTTTCCAAAGTCTTAAATGGGTCAGATTGGATGGGTTACGTGGACTTCTTCTCACTCGACTCCTAGGATAATTGACTATATCAATTTCATGTGAGGATAGTTTTGCTACCCTTGGTATTACACCTCCTTAGGAGGATAGGAGTGTCATTTGTCTTTCTCCCTGAGCATCATGTTAACCCTTTGAACGCCTCTAACCAGTGCATGATTTTATCCTAACACTTAGATGTGCGAGCTATGTGGTTTTACTTGAGAAAAGGATGAGATTAGATTCCTTCATATTTTTGCACATATCATGAGCATATCTATTTGAAATATAAGTTTGGTCGTATATTTAGTTCCCTCGTATCAGGAAGGGTTAAGCTGTTTGAAATATGATAATCTCATAAGCGTTCAACTTCTTTTGATCATCACGGGCTTGTGGCATAGATTTCGTGTGTCAAGTAATGTTAAGAGTGTAATTCAACTTCTTGTATTTTGAAACCTGTATCACATTCAAGGTGCCAGAGTATTCTTATTCTTGATAAACGGATTTTTTTCCCCTACACTCTAGAAAATAAGTGGTTTACGCACTCGAGTATTCCTCTTTAGTGGTTCCTATTGCCAATGTACGAGTTACCCCTATGACTTATTTGTCTAATAATTGATGTCCTCACAATAATTAACCACATCAGTATTGTTAGTAGTAACCTTCTGTGTCTCTTAGCATATAACCTCATGAAATGCTCTGCTCAGTACATTAATGGATTCCTGAATAACTCCAGCCTGATCTTGAACTCTGTTGTTCCTCACTGTATTAGATCTATTGGGTATTGTAAGTTCAGACGAGTCAAAGATGAAGCTTCACAGTGTGATCATATATATATTGGATAGGTAAATTTTTGGTCAGTTTATGATAGAACATCTTAGAGTAATTGTTGAAGGCCATCAAGGGTTTAGTGTGAGCATTCGCCTAGAGATTTAGAGTTTTAAGGATGAGCAGGCTATTCTCCATATTTTCCCTTGAAGATGTTATGTGAGTTAATAATAAAGGTGACATAAGTGTATTCCACATTAGGTTGCACTAGGAGTATGATATTCCCCGAACTGTTCTTCATGTACTTTGTGTTTCCATATGTTTATGTCCAAGAAAGTATAAAGTAGGTGGAGATCAATTTTGTATCATCCTGGTGGAAATTATTGAAGGTAAAGTTAGGGGATAGTTAGCTTATGTAAGATATCTCCCCGTTACCCTCATTAAGTAAGTTCAGGGGTCAAAATTGTTCATGTGAATGTATTCTGGCGAAGTCTGAAAATATAAGAGGCCATTGAAGGTCTAGAGTGTTGTGGAAATAAAATATTGTACTTTCTAGGTGATATGATTTAAAAATGTGCAGTCAATGCCTAGGTATCATCCTGATAAAGTGGTGTTTATAATGCTAAGGTTCTTGTCATTGATATATAAATATTGTGGTGCTTTATCGAGTTGAGGAAGCCACATGGGAAGCGGAATATGAAATGAAAGAAAAATATCCCCACCTGTTTGAACAAGTCTAGTAGTGATCGTGCGAACTCTTATCTCTAAGCAAACTAATGTTGTGTTTCATTTGGTGCAAAGACACCCCATATCTCCCCTAAATGCTTTACCATTGTATCTCCTTAAGTTGCACAAGAATTGTATGTGTTGTGATTATTTGAGTCATGTGCATACCCTTTCTGGTAAATGAAAGATTTGTAAGAACTCTGGTAATAAGTGAATGATTAATGGTAGTATAGATTGGTAATGATTAATTGAAATGTGTATAGTGTATTGGTTGAACTGTATGGGACTCATCGAAGTGACCAAACTATGTGCAAGAATGTGTCAAGTGATTGAATATGTGCAAGTGTTGAGGAAATGAATTGTATACCAGTTGTAGGGATGATAGGAGTTGTGTAATGGTTCTTGGAAAAATGTTTCAGGGGCTTTCTGACAGGTAGATATGTCCAAATTACAAAGGAAACTCTGGCAAAATATTTTTTCTTCTAAAACATGGGAGTCAGTGAAAATTTAGGAGCTTTCATATCATGTTTTCAAACCAACTGATTTTTCAAAAATCCTCATTTGAGGACGAATGATACTAGGGGGGGAAAATGTAAGGCCCCGGAAAAATTTTTCTAGTAATCTAGGATTTCGTGGTGCCACATAGGCTAATTATAATATTTTATGTGCTATTAACATGGTTTACATCAATTGGATTTGGAAAATATGTTTATATGTCCTATGTTAAGTAATTTGGGGTCTAAGGAAAGGCCTAAGTCTAAGGAAAATTGGAAAAGTTCATAATAGGCTAAGATTCCAAAGGTACTTGCACAAGTCCCCACTTTGAACAAGCACATATAAATAGGTATAATGTTTTATGTGATGAGTAACCTATCGAATGAAAGTTATTTGAGTCTAGTTTCCAACGCTTCAAACCGTTCGTCATTTGGACATTCCTACGCAAAGTTATGATCAAATTACCAAAGGCTAGAAAATGCGATCCTGTGTCATGTCAGATCTGCGATCTCAATTACAATTATGCGGTCCGCATTTTGAATCTGCGGTCGCAAATCAAACCTCAGATTGAACCAGTGTAGCCTAGTTTTGGGCACCAATTTTGCGGTGCATTCTGCGGCCCGCATGTTCATTCTGCGGTCCATTCTGCTATGGCAGAGTTGACATCGAAGGGTTAATTTTCTAATTTTTATAACCCGGCCCCATTTCAATATATAGCCTTTGGGGCTTCATTTAGGGTCATTTCCTACTGATTTTAGAGAGATGTGAGAGCATTTTAGAGAGAGAAGGAGGAACACAATATTTAAATCATCCAAACCTTGCATCAATCTTCAAGAATCAAAGAACCCAATCACAAGATCTTCATCTAAGAGGTAAGATTCTATGCCCTAGGTTTTAATTTCGAGTTTGGAGTATAAGATGGGTTATTGAGGTATGATTCTTCGGTAGGTTTATGGGAAGATTGTTTAACATAAATAAGTAAATATTGGGTTAGAGAATGAAGAAAATCTTGAAAGGGGGATTTGAAATCAAGATGCCCAACTAGTATTTGATAAAAATGCTCAAAAGAGCTAGAATTATGAATATCTTCCTAATTTGTGTTCAATTTTGCTATGTCTCAACATATATTGAAGTTGCTAGAACTTCCGAAATATCGTAGTAATTAAGGGAAAGCTCAAGAAAGGTATGTATGGCTAAAACACCTTTTTATTAGAAATTGAGCTCCGTTGTCATTACAAAAGTATGGTAAGAGTTAAATTGGTTAGTATATTGATTGTTATTACCCATTAATTAATTTGCAATTATCTATACATATTCTTGAAGGATGTGCCTCAATGTGAATAATGTACCATTCTTGATAATTAGAGAAGGATGAAAAAGTACAAGTTATGTGTTGAAGTACTTGAGCTATAAGCCAACATCGAAACAAAGAATTATTCATGCTAGCTATGTGCTTACTTACCTGTGATTGCAACTTGAATTATTTTGTGGTATATGTGTCTATGATCACAACTTGTTAAATGGATATTGAAAAGAGAAACGATGTGATAACGGTGGCCTTGGGTGCCAAGGAATTTATATGATATGTGTGAAAGAAAGATTCAGAGGTGTTGACTAACGAGAAATGAGTAATGCCTAGGCAAGGCGACCTAGCCGATCGGGTCGTAATCGGACACCATGCCGCACACATGGTGGTAATGTGCTGATATTGAATTCCAGATAAGGGAAATGAAATATGGATTGAAAGTAATGCCTCCAATGAGGGTGACCTAGCCGGTCGGGTCTTGACCGGACTCCGCTCGAGATGGCGGTGGTAATGAGAACAGTGGTGAACATGTGACAGAAATTCCCTAATCTATGTTGTGGAAATTGTATGAAAGATTATATGAATTGCTTTTCTGATTTGCCCATATTAGTTGCTTGTATCTGTTTGATAGTTCTTTCTCGTAAAATGGTACTTAGTTATACATACCAGTACAATTCAAATGTACTGACGTCCCTTTTGCTGGGAGTGCTACATTCGTGTTATGATTATAGGTAGATCTATAGCAGGCACTCCAGTCCACCAGCAGTAGCACCTCCTCCACTTTCCGTCAGCTGCATTGGTGAGCCCCTTTCCTCTCGGGGCCCTGCGTGGCTCATGCCACTTTTATTCTGGAGTCTATTTTGGTATTTGTGTAAGGTATAGCCGGAGCCTTGTTATCGGCATTTCCATATTTTTCTTTAGTTGTATTTAGAGGCTCTGTAGAGGGGTTGTGGGTAGTGCCGGGTATTGGAATTAAGATTGAAATATTGATGTTTGGCAACGATTTACAAAAGTTGTAATATTTTGACATTTATGATTTAAGCTACTAATGGAAATGAAATGGAATTGTTAATAAAATACTTACTGAGTATGATTAATAGAGCCCATATCTTATTTAATTATGAGTTGGGTTGGGTAGTATGTATGAAACCTGTTAGGCTTGCTCAGTCGGGTTTACTCGGTTGAGCGCCGGTCGCGCTCCTCAGATTTTGTGATGTGACAAACTTGGTATCAGAACCTAAGGTTTTAAAGTGTCCTAGGATGTCTCGGAGCCGTGTCTAGTAGAGTCCTTCTTATCGGTGTGTTGTCGACCACATCTATAAGTTGGAGGCTATTCGGACATTTAGGAATTTCACCCTTCTTTGATACTCCAATCGTGCAATAGAGCTCAAGTTAGGGAGCTAATTTTCTCTCTAAGTCTTATTCTCAAGATTGGTAACCTTGATGCCATAATCCGCGAATTTGTGGCATGTAAGGAGAGATTGGTCCCACCATTGAGTCCGAGTTGATTGCCCAAGGACTTGTTAGGAGAATGTACTGAGATATGGATAGATTGGAAAAACATATTGCTAAGAAGGGAGTGTCCTTGTCCCTATTGATGTCTCTGCACCATCATATCATGTGGTATGTCAGCATGTTACCTACGTACGTTAGAGATGTGGAGTCGAGGGGTATCGATTAAGCTATTTCTCTATCAACCTAACGTCGTTTAGTGAGTCAAATCAGAATTTCTACTCATTGTACATGTACATCCATATTGAAGAGTTCTCATAAACATGGTCTTAACAAGGTGTTGAATAACAAAACATTGCGTGTATCGACTCTTTTGAATGAGATGCACTATTCATGAATCTACTCCTTTATGAATTCTTTTATTTACATTCTTGTGAAATTATTCTATAATTATGCCCTTGAATTGAGTTATAACTCTAGGATTGATATTTCCCACTTGCTTTTCCTAAATTCTCACCAAGGGATTATATCCGATGAATTTCTTACAGAATTATTTTATTTAATTGGACAAAATCTACTCTCTTGCGAATACCATCATGAAAGCTTCTCACTGCCTAGTAACATAAGAGCATACCTTAACACCTCACATAAGTGTGTGTCAATCGAAATGGTCACCTTGTGCATGAATATAAAGTCTCTATGAAAATTTAGATCCTCACATCCCCGTCATATAAAGATCATGTGTCGCCATAACTTTTGTGTCCACTTGGGACATCCTGCAGTAAGTAGCTCACCTTGTCCTAGTATTATTATTGCTTGTGGCATGGTCGTATATTGCGGTTGGGGGCTAATATAGCATAAGCGTGTCCAACTTATAACAAATCTTTATCTCCCCGTTACACCTCCATAACATGTGTTAACTGTGTTCTATAGTTAGTGGATTCATGGTGCTAGTTTTCCCGCACTTGTTTGATAACCATGAGAGAACATATCCTTCTATGAGTCATTGTTACACTCTCTGCCTCGTAAGGACCCTTACTAGGCTTTCCATCAAGACCAAGCTCACATTTGGGGGTTATTATAGCACAATGCCAGTTTCTCATGTTTTTCTGCCTTTCATTAGCATCTGGGAAGTTCTCAAGTTAAAATCTATGAAGAACTTATTAGGAACATCAGCAAACCCTCCATGGTTATTCCATACTATCTCATTGGGTTCCCGTATCACTTCAAGTTCATCAAAGGTTGATAGCATGTCGCAACTGCTGAGATCCAATGATCTCCTCTCGATAATGGATTATCTATACATATGCTAGTCAAACGATCTTCTCATCAGACTAACTCTCGCCTATAGGTTTTGGGTTAACCAAGGAAAAATACACCTAGTGACACATTCATATGTAAAAGCCTTTCTCTCGGCCATGCCTTATAACATCTCCCAATATGGCTCGTAATAGCTGGTTGCATAGAAGTGTGTTGTAGTGCTTCATTATGAAGTAAAGTTGCTCAATATAATTGGATTTTTGAATTCTGAAGTTATACATCAAGTGACAACATAGAGAGACCTTCTTTCAAAAAAATGTAGCTTCTTATGATCGCTTTATATTACCACCGTTCCTAGTGGTTATGATTTAAAGGTTACTTCCATAAGGCTCTTTTCCTTATTTTCAGTTGTCTTGTATCGTGTGTTGTGTACCCGTAATCTTCTATGCGATATTACCTCGATGTCTCGACTAGTGATCCAACGATATGATCTGATTTAATTTACTGTACTTTTATGTACTCTACAATCGCCCTGAGAGTGAGTAAATTTCTCCTTTCCTACAGACTTCTAATGTTTTCAACTTGGTATATGCTCGTTGGTTATAAAAGGTGCTCATTAGTTTTGCCACCCTACTATCTACTTCATCTTATAACTCTCATTGTAGAATTCATTTATGTTTCATGGCATCAAAGAGGAAGTCTTGTCGCATTAAGGATGAGGACATGTTCCTTTTTGTTAGGATAATAAGATATGGCTCGCACTTCTTATGAGAGTTTTTCCTAAACAATTATCTACCTTCTCCTCTTGTCCATGTGACCAGATAGCCTAGGTTACTTCTCCGAGATAAATGCATTAAAACATCTCATTCTTTCGAACTTATCCATGTGGGCACTTTGAGGTCTTGTTTTATACCAACTCGTAATGGTTTTAAATACTTTCTCGCCATTTTTATCTATTTTCTAGGACTACTAGGTCTTGTCTCATGGGTTTCAGAAGTAATGACTTTCCTTTAAGCCCAGGCAAAAATTGCCCTGATTTCAAACAAAAGTGCATCCCTCTTTCCAAAGTCTTAAATGGGTCGGATTGGATGGGTTACGTGGCCTTTTTCTCACTCGACTCCGAGGATAATTGACTATATCAGTTTCATGTGAGGATAGTTTTGCTACCCTTGGTATTACACCTCCTTGGGAGGATAGGAGTGCCATTTGTCTTTCTCCCTGAGCATCATGTTAACCATTTGAATGCCTCTAACCAGTGCATGATTTTATCCTAACACTTAGATGTGCGAGCTATGTGGTTTTACTTGAGAAAAGGATGAGATTAGATTCCTTCAGATTTTTGCACATATCATGAGCATATCGATTTGAAAGATACGTTTGGTCGTATATTTAGTTCCCTCGTATCAGCAAGGGTTAAGCTGTCTGAAATATGATAATCTCATAAGCGTTCAACTTCTTTTGATCATCACGGGATTGTGGCATAGATTTCGTGTGTCAATAATGTTAAGAGTGTAATTCAACTTCATGTATTTTGAAACCCATATCACATTTAAGGTGCCAGAGTATTCTTATTCTTGATAAACGGATTTTTTTCCCTACACTCTAGAAAACAAGTGGTTTACGTACTCGAGTATTCCTCCTTAGTGGATCCTATTGCCAATGTACGAGTTACCCCTATGACTTATTTGTATAATAATTAATGTCCTCACAATAATTAACCACATCAGTATTGTTAGTAGTAACCTTCTGTGTCTCTTAGCATATAACCTCATGAAATGCTCTGCTCTGTACATTAATGGATTCCTGAATAACTCCAGCCTGATCTTGAACTCTATTGTTCCTCAGTGTATTAGATCCATTGGGTATTGTAAGTTCAGACGAGTCAAAGATGAAGCTTCATAGTGTGATCATATATATATTGGATAGGTAAATTTTTGGTCAGTTTATGATAGCACATCTTAGAGTAATTGTTGAAGGCCATCAAGGGTTTAGTGTGAGCGTTTGCCTAGAGATTTAGAGTTTTAAGGATGAGCAAGCTATTCTCCATATTTTCCCCTGAAGGTGTTATGTGAGTTAATAATAAAGGTGACATAAGTTTATTCCACATTAGGTTGCACTAGGAGTATGATATTCCCCGAACTGTTCCTCATGTACTTTGTGTTTCCATATGTTTATGTCCAAGAAAGTATAAAGTAGGTGGAGATCAATTTTGTATCATCCCGGTGGAAATTATTCAAGGTGAAGTTAGTGTATAGTTAGCTTATGTAAGATATCTCCCCGTTACCCTCATTAAGTAAGTTCAGGGGTCAAAATTGTTCATGTGAATGTATTCTGGCGAAGTCTGAAAATATAAGAGGCCATTGAACGTCTAGAGTGGTGTGGAAATAAAATATTGTACTTTCTAGGTGATATGATTTAAAAATGTGCAGTCAATGCCTAGGTATCATCCTGATAAA
>MU784456.1:288381-302323 GCA_026770625.1 Nicotiana glauca
GAATCAAAGAACCCAATCACAAGATCTTCATCTAAGAGGTAAGATTCTATGCCCTAGGTTTTAATTTCGAGTTTGGAGTATAAGATGGGATATTGAGGTATGATTCTTGGATATATTAGTATTGTGTATACATGCATGTACAACTTAGATTTATATAAAGATTGTTTAACATAAATAAGTAAAGATTGGGTTAGGGAATGAAGAAAATCTTGAAAAGGGGATTTGAAATCAAGATGCCCAACTAGTATTTGATAAAATGCTCAAAAGAGCTAGAATTATGAATATCTTCCTAATTTGTGTTCAATTTTGCTATGTCTCAACATAGATTGAAGTTGCTAGAATTTTCGGAATATCGTGGTAATGTGCTGATATTGAATTCCGGATAAGTGAAATGAAATATGGATTGAAAGTAATTCCTACAATGAGGTGACCTAGCCGGTCGGGTCGTGACCGGACTCCGCTCGAGATGGCGGTGGTAATGAGAACAGTGGTGAAAATGTGATAGAAATTCCCTAATCTATGTTGTGGAAATTGTATGAAAGATTATATGAATTGCTTCTTTGATTTGCCATATTAGTTGCTTGTATCTGTTTGATAGTTCTTTCTAGTAAAATGGTGCTTAGTTATACATACCAGTATAATTCAAATGTACTGACGTCCCTTTTTCCGAGGGCGCTACATTCGTGTTATGATTGTAGGTGGATCTATAGCAGGCACTCCAGTCCACCGGCAGTAGCACCTCCTCCACTTTCCGTCAGCTGCATTGGTGAGCCCCTTTCCTCTCGGGGACCTACGTGGCTCATGCCACTTTTATTCTGGAGTCTATTTTGGTATTTGTGTAAGGTATAGCCAGAGCCTTGTTACCGACATTTTCATATTTTTCTTTAGTTGTATTTAGAGGCTCCGTAGATAGGTTTTGGGTAGTGCCGGGTATTGGAATTAAGATTGAAATATTGGTGTTTGGCAACGATTTACAAAAGTTGTAATATTTTGACATTTATGATTTAAGCCGCTAATGGAAATGAAATGGAATTGTTAATAAAATACTTACTGAGTATGATTAATAGAGCCCATCTCTTATTTAATTATGAGTTGGGTTGGGTAGTATGTATGAAACCTGTTAGGCTTGCTCAGTCGGGTTTACTCGGTTGAGCGCCGGTCGCGCTCCTCGGATATTGGGGCATGACATTAATAAAATTATTGATTCGGGTCATACCTTCAGCAAGGAGGTCATGCACAATGACTTGTAATTCTTGGACTTGAGTTATGACCGACCTAGTGTCAATCATCTTGAAATCCAAAAATCTAGCAGCCACGAACTTGTTAAGTCTGGCATCCTTTGTCTTGTACTTCTTCTCAAACGCATTCCATAGGGCTTTTGAAGTTTCCATGATGCTATAGACATTGTACAAGCCATCTTCGAAACAACTCAAAATGTAGTTTTTGCACAAGAAATCAGAATGTTTCCATGCTTCAGTTACAACAAGTCATTCATCATCTGGAGTACTTTCTGCCAAGACCGGAGGATCCTCCTTGATGAAACGTTGCAAACTCAAAGTAGTAAGATAGAAGAGCATCTTCATTTGCCAACATTTGAAGTCAATACCGGAAAACTTTTTGGGTTTTTTTGCTGGTGCCATAGCATGAGCAGGAGTAGAACGGCTTGATGAGGTAGCAGCACTCATAACAGTATCACCTCGTCCCCGCAATATTTTCATTAGTTTGGTTTTCATTCGTCATATTTCTGTAAGGTTGGAAACAATACAGAACTTTGTTAAATCAGTGAAGGTTTGATATCTTCAAACTGAATATAAAACCAAACAGACAACACGTAATAATGGTGAAGTTTTTATATACTTCAAACCCGTACGTTTATTATTTCGGCAAAGTTTTTATATACTTTAAACCGGAAAGAATAATTATTGGAGTAGAAAGCACCAAGGCTTTAGTCTCCAACATAGTATAATAAACAGTTTAGTATATAATTCAACACAGAAATGTTAGTATTAAAATTCCTTAAGCTTGTGAACGCTACTGTGTTAAAACACAAAATCAAAAAACTGTTAAAAGAATAAAAGAAACTGGAAAAACAGTAGAGATTAAGAAATATTCCGAGTCCACAATTTGCTTGTGCGTCCTTAAGGAATTTTAACCCCCACACACGTTGCCAAGGTAATGGATTAAATCCTCCCAGGATAAAACAGAATAAACCTTCCTACAACAGTGGCAATACAAACTGCAGGACACCAACGAACTTAAGAAACGGAGCAAAATCACACTTACGAATTCGAGAGAGAGAGAGACTGCGAACTAGAATGCAGTATTTTCAGAAAGAAGGAAGTTCTGTAATGTTTTTGGTGTGTTAAAAACACAGCCATGCCTCTGAATTTATAGGCAATTATTGGAAGAGCTGTGATGTCTGTTCTGGAAAGTGCCTGTTCAGAAATTTCGCCACCTGCCATGGTCCTACCGGGTTACGCTAGGACCGCAGCCAAAGTGGCTATCTGAACCTGTAAAAGGGTTCTGCCGTGGTCCTACCGCAGTTACACTAGGACCGTGACCAGACTATATTTCTAAATCTTCAGCGTTGATCTGGAATTTAATTAATTATTAAATAATTAATTAAATAAATTTTGTCCAAAAAATAATCTTATCGATCATTTGACAAATCCAAATCCAAATCCAAATCCAAAGCCGAAGCCGAAGCCGAGCCGAGCAAGCGACAACGACGGCGCGAGAGTTCATTCTCTTCAAATCCTTTTAAGAGCTTTAAGAAGTGATTTTATATATATACTATAACGATCGGACCGGTCGTTTTGAGTACTAGTGCTCTATTCAGCAGTTGGGGGCCATGAATAGCTTCATTTCAGGTATTATGACTTGTACGTGTGGTCGGAATTTAATTTCGGGAAATTCGGAGTTGATTTGGGAAGAGAAATCTCATTTCGAAAGCTTAAAGTTGAAAGAATGAACTAGGATCGAAATTTTTAGTAAACGACCTTAGAATCAGGATCTAAAGGTTCCAGCAGGTTCGTATGCCCGGATTGGGTTTTGGATAACCCGGGAGCGTTTTGGCGCCTATTGTGGAAGTTAGTATTTTAGAAGGAATTTCATAAGTTTGGTTTGAAGTGCATTTTGGTGTTATCAATGTCCATTTGGAATTCCAAGAATGGGATCGCTCTGTATGGTAATTCTGGAGTTAGGAGCGCGAACGGAAGTGAATTCAGAGGTTTGTAAGTCATTTTGAAGTCGTTTGGCTAAGGATAGAAATTCGAAGGT
Source organism: Nicotiana glauca (assembly GCA_026770625.1). Classification (NCBI taxonomy): domain Eukaryota; kingdom Viridiplantae; phylum Streptophyta; class Magnoliopsida; order Solanales; family Solanaceae; genus Nicotiana; species Nicotiana glauca. Next base: position 291,661 of record MU784456.1, read on the forward strand.
TTTTGGGAAGTTTGACTGGAAGTTGACTTTTTGATATCGAGGTTGGGATCCAATTTCGGAAGTTAGACTAGGTCCGTAATGTCAAATATGACTTGTGTGCAAAATTTGAGGTTAATCGGACATGATTTGATAGGTTTAAACATCGGAAGTAGAAGTTGAAAAGTTTAAAGTTCATAAAGCTTGAATTGGGTAGTAATTCATGATTTTAGCATTGTTTGACATGATTTGAAGCCTCGAGCAAGTCTGTAATGTGTTTTGGGATTGGTTGGTATGTTTGGTTGGGGTCCCGGGGGCCTCGGGTGAATTCCAGGTGGTTAATGGATCAAAATTTTATTTGGAAGAAGTGTTGAAGCAGTTGGTATCTGATATTTCCGCTTCTGTGGAAATGGGACCGCAGAAGCGGCCCCGCAGAAGCAGAGAAGAAGACGCAGAAGCGGAAGAGAGGGCTTTGGAAAAGACCGCAGATGCAGTCGCAGAAGCGAAAAGGGGGCTAATCAAGGGAAGCCGCAAAAGCGGCCTACTGTCCGCAAAAGCGGAGCCGCATAAGTGGCTATAATTCCGCAAAAGCAGAAATGACTGGAGGCAGGGGCTTGTTTTAAATCAGGATTTTGGTTCATTTCACCCATTTTGCATGGCTTGGGGTGATTTTTGGAGAGCTTCAAGGAGGGATTTCATCATCAATATTAAGGTAAGTCACTCCTATATATTTCCAAGTTAAATACAAGACTATACCATGGATTTAGGCATGAAAATTAGTATAAAAATTGGAATTTCGGAGGGAAACCTAGAAAATTAGTATTCTTGGAATTTGACCACGATTTTGGGTATGGAATTTAGAGAAAATCATATATTTGAGTTCGTGAGGCTATGGGTAATATTTATCTTCAAAAAATTATGGATTTCGGGCACGTGGGCCCGAGGGCACTTTTGTCAACTTTTCGTTCGGGGTTAGGAATTGTTACAAATTGGGTTGTAAAGTTTAATTGAGCTTATATTAATGGATTGGTATGACCATTGGGTAGTTTTGGAGCATTTTGCGTTGGTTCGAGCCTTCGGAAGAATGTAGAATGCCGATTATGAGTCTTCGGAGCAAGGTGAGTCTCCTTTCTAATCTTGTGAGGGGGAATTTACCCCATAGGTGAGTTAAATTGGTTATGTGCTCCTATTTGTGGGGGCTACGTACGCACGAGGTGACGAGAGTCCGTGCGTAGCTACTATCATGCTATTGTCCGGGTAGTCTAAGACCCAAAAGAATGTTATACTTGAATAAATTATGAACCCATTGATGGCTTGAATTGCCTTAATCACATTAAATTAGTAAATGAATTTCAAAGGGATTAAGTTTTATTTCTTAAAATTGTTAAAGGAGAATTGGTTTTATTTGAATAAATATTCCCCGATAAGCTCTTATTTGACAGATTGAGCATGTATTCTTATGTGTACATTCATCGCATGCATGATTCGCGAGCAGGGTTTGTGTTTATTTCAGGAACGGGCCGAACGCCTCGGCAGATTAAATAGATGCATCTATGGTACGGGCCGCTCGACCCTCGGCAGTGCACAATTTACATTTCTGTTGGAGAGAGCCGTCGACCTCGGCATGATTTGCGCATGTTTGTGTTGTTGTCTTGAACTTATTTAAGTTGTCACTGCCTCACCCTGGCTCGAGATTTATTTGTTAATAATAAAGAGGACCTATGGAAAAATTCCTATGAAAGAATTATGTGTTTACTTGTTTCCTCTATTTGGATTAAAATCATGTTTATAAAATAAATCCACTGTTTAATATATTTATTAAGGATGAATAATTATTGGGCCACTAGAGAGTGTCAAAGTTGACCATCTCGTCTCTACCCCTTCGGGATTAGGCGGGATACTCATTGGGTACACGTTGTTTTTGTACTCATACTACACTTGTTGTGCATTTTGTTGCACAGGTATATGTCCAGTGGCTTACTAGGCATAGCAGCACGGATGATTTCGGGACTAGGTGAGCTGCATCATTCGAGACGGCCGCAGATAGAGTAGTCCCTTCCTTTGTACTGTATTTACTTTCCGTCCACTGTTTCCCGGGAGGATGTTGTATTTTATTTCTCTTATCGGTAGATGCTCATGCACTTGTGACACCGGGTTCTGTGATGGTTTGGAGTATTTTATTAATTGCTTAATCATTAAAATTTGATTTGAAAATATATTCTTTAAAAATTTCTAAATAATGAAGGAAAAATCCTGTGTTTCAAAATTGTTAAAACGAGACTAACTTAAAGTATTTGAGTTGGCTGACCTGACAATGGTGTCTGGCGCCACCACGATCCTTAGTGGATTTTGGGTCGTGACAACATGGTATCAGAGCACTAGGTTCTCGTCGGTCTCACGAGTCATGAGCAAGTCTAGTAGAATCTTGTGGATTGGTATGAAGACGTCTGTACTTATCCTCGGGAGGCTACAGGGCTGTTAGGAGTACTTCCCTTCTTGATTTCCTTTTCGTGCAGTTCGATTCCTTTGAGGCTTATGCCTTGATTTCTTCCTATTCAATCTTACGCGAGCGCTTGTTATAAATCAAAAATCGAAGGATTGTAATGGCACTACAAATGTGGTGCAGGATGATTTTCCCGGTATAGTTGATTGGACTATTATAATCGCACTTCGGAGGGATATTCTATTGCTTCAGCTCAGTAACGGAGCTTTTAAGAGCCTTGGGGCTAGGCACGGGTTACCATGATGCTTATGAGTGATTATTCCGCAGTGTTGTTGTAATGGTAGGGTGTTACCCACGTGTCAAGGCAGTGAATGAATTGAAGGGAGGTTTACTCAGTGTGTAATCAACGGATTCAGTATTTTGTTCCCGGCAGGGGAAAGTCAATCAAACTAAGGATGGTCAGAAGTGGACTGGTGGAAGTAATGAAACTTGGTATTTTCCAGCGTGGTTGAGCTTTCTTTTATGAGAGGGTATCGTGTTCCTAATTGAACGTACTAAGTTGTTGGTGTTATAATCGGCTGCAATTCGCCTTATGACGGGATATTATGAAATACTATTGAAGATGAAACCGTCAGATATCGCATGGTGTGGTGGTTTAGGATTGAATCAGTATTTTAAATGTTGACGATTTGAGAAAGATGACCTTTGGAAAGGTTTAAATTTAGCAGCAATGGTGGATTCAAGTGCCACGAATATAGATTTCATTTAAGGCAACAATTGAGCAGCAAAGTATGAGGAAGGACATGTGGGAAGTGGCAGGCGATGCTTAAGATTTCTAGAAGGCCAAGTATGAGGAGCAGGGTCGAGTGACCGATTAAGGAGATGAGTTCCGCCAAAGTGGGAGAGTGGTGCGGGTTGCATATGGGCTTGGTAGTAGGATGACTACGCGCCTAAAAGAGAGTTTGGATCAAATTGGGGATTTTAATGATTGGTGATTGAAGTCTGCAGGTTTAATTCGAAGCATGGGTTGTTATGCAACAGGGGATTTGGTATGGCGGAAGGGAGCTGCTTGAAATAAAGAAGGATGCAGCATAACTCTGAATTTAGGAAGGCGTTGCGGCGCATTTGATTGATGTCCAAGAGGGGTGAATGGACGCATGCAGCTGGAGAGTGAGCTCGGATTCAGGATGGGTTATTGATATCGTAATGATTGTACCCCATGCAGCAGCGTTGGAAGATGTCGGGGAGTGATTTCTACAGGTGGGGTATTCCTATGAGCAGGTTAGCAGTCGCATGGTTGGCGAAGCTCCTGCAAGGAATTATATTAGCTATCCAATAAAGAGATCGGTCGTGCGAATGTGGATGATGATTCAGAATACGAGAGATGGGGGTTTACAGAAAGATTCTGAGAATTTGCGGCGGATGATTGCATAAGGTTATGGCAATAAGGGGTAAAGAATTCGGGTGAATCCCAGTGTTGTGTGTTAATGGCTTCGAGCTAAATGGGAGATCCCCACCGCTTATGATTTGGGTTGCATGGTTAGAAACTTGCAAGGTTTCGAGTTATTAATATCTTGATGGGTTATCTCAGCTGTGGAAAAAGACCATAACTGGTAAATTGAGTAGGTGAATTGTGGAATGCATGCTATGGTTGGCCTTGTTGGCTCATGTTCGAACTTGGGAAAAGATTCAGAATTTATGCCTCGTATAGATGTAGGTTTCAGAGAAAGTGATTTCGCCGGGTGCTTTGTCGAGAGGGTATTCATGTGTTACAACATTTATGGAGTGGATTATGTTCGGGACACATGCAGAGCGGGTGGCTCTCAATAATGGTCCTAGTGAATTCAGAAATTAAGATATGATGCCTAACGATTTTGAGCCGATAGGTACGGCTAAGAATCAAGCTTGGAAAGCAGCTTATGAGAAGAGGCACAGAATATTCTACGATATGTTACGTTGTGGTGTAGGATTTGAGAAACGTGAAATAATTCGTGAGATTTAAGACAGCATGGTCTCGCAATTCAAGGTCACTTGGGGTAAGTGTAGAGGGAGTATGTTATGTGTTGAAGAGAATTAGTATTTTTCCAAAGCAATCAAGGATAAATTGGAGGGAAAGGTATTGATTAGCCATAGTTGAATTTGGCATGTTGCGGTCTGTGATCCGTTCATTCAGCATGATCGAGTTATGCGTTTGATTTGTGGCAGTACGTGTGAGGTTTGTCGGCCGCCGTGATTGATGATTTATCAGTGGCATTCCTCTGTTATGGTTTGTTAAGTGAAAGCGGATTTCAGAAGGGCTATGGTGGCTTGGATCACTACTTGCAGATTTGCATATTCTACGGTTATAGGGATTCGCCTGTGTGTTGCTATGATTCTCCTGAAGTGAGTTAAGTGAAAAGTTCTTATATGATGAATTGTTAAAATATTAATGATTTCGGAGTTATGATGAAAATCATTTTCTATCGTATGTTGGCACGTTGGGTGCAGTGAGTATCATGGAAATTCGGAGTGAGGATCAAGGTTGCAGTTCGGTGTTGGCAAGGATGTCACGGGCTCGGATGAGCAAGGAAAGGGCTGAATGATTAAACTAAATTGGTAATATCTTCAGCGCCACCTGAGATCGATGTGTTGTGAAGGAGGCTTTGCATCCTGGTTAAGGATTCTTGATTGCTTTTCAGCGTTAGTGCGTCCGATGGTTTAGATGTGCAGATCCGTTATTTAACTCGAAAGATTGTGGGAGCATGCCCCACGGGAAGATTGTATAAGTGTGACATGTCGTCACTTGACTAACTAAAGATTTAAACCAAGTATGAGGATTGTGGTAATATCATTGATTTGAGAATTTATGCCTGAAGGGAACTTTGTTTATTGGGTTATGAACTGAGGAGGTTGCTCCGGTTATGATGGATGTTCTTATGTGTGATGAGTCAAAGGGAGTTATTATGGACTTTTGAAAGGTTATTATCCAAGTTGGTGCAATCAGAAATTTGGCTTGAGATCAGTGGATTGATTTATATGTGAACAGGGCTTTATATTAGGCCAGTGGTGTTCGTTTCAGCGCTGTTCCTTATGGAGGAATAGTTAGGGTGTTATTTTGTCATCAACTATTCCAGGTAATGATGTATTGCACCGTATGAGTTGTGAGACAGCTTGGTAGGTTCTTATGTGTTAAGGTTCCGCGTGGCGATGATGTTATGTGAGCAGAATGGCTCTTGAGATTCAGATCTTGTATCGTACCTTAGTTGTGCTTGAGTTTTGTAGCCTATAGCACTATGTGTTTTCTTAGGGATGGTACTATGCACTTAGCGTGCTTGCGATTGAAATTCGATATTTTTATTGTTATGGAGCAGATTTAGCTCGAAGTGCAATCTCCTTATGTGAGATCTATGTGTGGAATGGGTGGCACGCCGCCATGGGTTTGTTATTTGGATCAGGTTACGCGCCGCAACAGTGTGATGTCGAGTCTGGTTTTCTATATGCTATTTTTGTGTGTTTCGGTTCCTATCTTCTAAGGAAAGTCCATATTAGTGCGGGGGTTAGTTAATTCCTTCCAGAGTTCGATTTCCTGTCTGTGTTGTGTTCGGATTGGTGGCCTATTGGCACATTGTGGCATCATATGAGACATATGATCGCATTCGGAGTGGCTTATTGCCTGAGCTGTTCGTACTGGGTAGGATGAGATTGTGGGATTTCGGATCAGTGCAATCTGATTATATGAAGTATACTAAGGAACAAAGATCATTAGTTGGTTCAGAATGTAGTAATGTTTCTTATCAGAAGTATAGACTCGATGATTGGTTGACTCGGCAGTTAATTATGAATTTTGGCATCTCATTCGTCATGGCGGTATTGTAATAGTTAGAGTAAGACCTATGTAGGTCATGAGGCGCAATGGGAGCATCGGATTCGTGGAATTTCGATTAATTCAAACAAAAATGTTATTGTGGTCCTATGAGTAAAGTGATGTAAAGTGTGAATTCAGAAGAGTTATGCAATCATGTTTGAGTACAACGTATAGCGATTGATACAGTGATCGTATGTTGGAAACAGGCCTAGTATAGAATTTCGGATGTTTGAATTGGGCTCTAAGGCTTATTTGCTTGAATAAAAAGGGAATATCTTTAGAATTTATCGAGCTAATGTTCTCAGCTAAGTTGTGGTAGCACGGGAAGCTGCATGAGGTGCTAAGCAGTGATTTCAGACCACTCTAGTACAGTTTCAGCACGTTCGAGGACGAACATATGTTTAAGTGGGAGAGAATGTAACGACCTGACCGGTCGTTTTGAGTACTAGCACTCCGTTCAGCAGTCAGGGGCCATGAATAGCTTCATTTCAGGTATTATGACTTGTATGCGTGGTCGGAATTTGATTTTGGGAAGTTCGGAGTTGATTTGGGAAGAGAAATCTCATTTCGGAAGCTTAAAGTTGAAGGAATGAATTAGGATCTGAATTTTGAGTATACGACCTCGGAATCAGGATCTGAATGTTGCTGCAGGTTCGTATGATGATTTCGGACTTGGGCGTATGCCCGTTTTGGCGCCTATTGTGGAAGTTAGTATTTTAGAAGAAATTTCATAAGTTTGGTTTAAAGTGCATTTCGGTGTTATCAATGTCCGTTTGGAATTCCAAGACTGGGAGTGGCTCTGTATGTTGATTCTGGAGTTGGGAGCGCGATCGGAAGTGAATTCGGAGGTCCGTAAGTCATTTTGAAGCCGTTTGGCTAAGGATAGAAATTGGAATGTTTTTGGGAAGTTTGACCGGAAGTTGACTTTTTGATATCGGGGTCGGGATCCAATTTTGGAAGTTAGAGTAGGTACGTAATGTCAAATATGACTTGCGTGCAAAATTGAGGTTAATCGGACATGATTTGATAGGTTTAAACATCGAAAGTAGAAGTTGAAAAGTTCAAAGTTCATAAAGCTTGAATTGGGGTGTAATTCATGATTTTAGCGTTGTTTGATATGACTTGAAGCCTCGAGCAAGTCCGTAATGTGTATTGGGATTGGTTGGTATGTTTGGTTGGGGTCCCGGGGGCCTCGGGTGAATTCCAGGTGGTTAACGGATCAAAAATTGATTTGGAAGAAGTGCTGAAGTAGCTCGTATTTGGTATTTCCGCTTTTACAAAAATGGGACCGCAGAAGCGGAGAAGAAGATGCAGAAGCGGAAGAGAGGGCTTTGGGAAGGACCGCAGATGCGGTCAAGGCTCTGCAAAAGCGGAACCGTATCTGCGGTGGTATGATCGCAGAAGCGAAAAGGGGGCTAAGCCAGGAAAGCCGCCGAAGCGGCCTACTGTCCGTAAAAGCGGAGCTGCATAAGCGGCTATAATTCCGTAAAAGCGAAAATGACTGTAGGCAGGGGCTTGTTTTAAATCGGGATTTTGGTTCATTTCACCCATTTTGCATGGCTTAGGGGCGATTTTTGGAGAGCTTCAAGGAGGGATTTCACCATCAATATTAAGGTAAGTCACTCCTATTTATTTCCAAGTTAAATACAAGACTATACCATGGATTTAGGCATGAAAATTAGTATAAAAATAGGGATTTCGGAGGGAAACCTAGAAAATTAGTATTTTTGGAATTTTACCACGATTTTGGGTATGGAATTTAGAGAAAATCATACATTTGAGTTCGTGAGGCTATGGGTAATATTTATATTCAAAAAAATTTGGATTCCGGGCACGTGGGTCCGAGGGAATTTTCGTCAACTTTTCGCTCGGGGTTAGGAATTATTACAAATTGGGTTGTAAAGTTTAATTGAGCTTATATTAATGGATTGGTATGACCATTGGCTAGTTTTGGAGCATTTTGCATTGGTTCGAGCCTTCGGAAGAATGTAGAATGTCGGTTATGAGTCTTCGGAGCGAGGTGACTCTCCTTTCTAATCTTGTGAGGGGGAATTTACCCCATAGGTGAGTTAAATTAGTTAGGTGCTCCTATTTGTGGGGTCTATGTACGCACGAGGTGACGAGAGTCCGTGCGTAGCTACTATCATGCTATTGTCCGGGTAGTCTAGGACCCAAAAGCATGTTACACTTGAATAAATTATGAATACATTGATGGCTTGAACTGCCTACATCAAATTAAATTAGTAAATGAATTTCAAAGGGATTAATCTTCATTTCTTAAAATTGTTAAAGGAGAATTGATTTTATTTGAATAAATATTCCCCGATAAGCTTTTATTTGACTGATTGAGCATGTATTCTTATGTGTACCTGCGTCGCATGCATGATTCGCGAGCAGGGTATGTGTTTATTTCTAGAACGGGCCGAACGCCTCGGCAGATTAAATAGATTCATCTATGGTACGGGCCGCTCGACCCTTGGCAGTGCACAATTTACATTTCTATTGGAGTGGGTCGTCGACCTCGTCATGATTTGCGCATGTTTGTGCTGTTGTCCTGAACTTATTTAAGTTGTCACTGCCTCACCCTGGCTCGAGATTTATTTGTTAATAATAAAGAGGACCTATGGAAAAATTCCTATGAAAGAATTATGTGTTTACTTGTTTCCTCTATTTGGATTAAAATTGTCACGACCCAAACCCACACTGGTCGTGATGGCGCCTCTCGTGAAGACAAGGCCAGCCAACTAACCCAATTCACTTCCTTTTAAAATTATTTAAACATAAATGAATAAAGTGTTACAGCTTAATAATAATAATAATCAGGACTACAACCCCACACAACCCGACCGGGGTGTCACAAGTCACGAGCATCTAAGAAGTAGGAACACTATTATAGGGCCAATACTATATATATACAAAATAAAATTTGGAAATTAAAGATGAAGTGTGGTGCCGCGAACGCTGGCGGTCACCTTGCTCAACTACCTTAGTAAGGCCTTCGGTCCGCAAATAACCCGCTACTGGGTTAGCAATACCTGCAACTGCACGCGAGGTGCAGGGAGTAAAGTGAGTACTTCCAACTCAATGGTAATAAGAGCGAATAATATCTGAGCGATAAGAAAACACGTATGAGCACTCCAAAATGCTATAACAGACAGTACAACCCTTTGAGAAAGATAGTAAAATCGTAACACCGAGAAAATCCTTTAGAAAATCTCTTTTGAAAATATGCCTTTTCAACAATTGCGAAAAATAATTTCAACAGGAAATAATCAGAAACCTGCCCCTCGGGCTCAGTATCAACCTCTCAATGCAGTATTAGCCCCGCGGGCTCAATCCCAACTCACAAAGTACAACATCAGCCTCTCGGGCTCACTCCCAACTCACAAAGTACAACATCAGCCTCTCGGGCTCACTCCCAACTCACAAAGTACAACATTAGCCTCTCGGGCTCAGCAATCCTTAACATGTAACACCAGGGTATCTGGTCAACAAGGCAAGTAATAGTATGTATGCCAATGATATGTGAGTGCTAAAAATCATGCCACGTAGTACAAATAGGAATGAATGCGTGAATGCAATGCAATGCACATGACCACTGCGGCGCGCAGCCCGATCCTTTTGGGTACCCTGCGCTCACTGGGGGTGTGTACAGACTCTGGAGGGGCTCCTACAGCCCAAGCGCTATAATAATGCGGCGTGCAATCCGATCCACATTATATATCACTGCGGCATGCAGTCCGATCCATATAATGTACTACTGCGGCGTGCAGTCCGATCCATATAATATACTACTGCGGCATGCAGTCCGATCCATATAATGTACTACTGCGGCGTGCAGTCCGATCCATATAATATACTACTGCGGCGTGCAGTCCGATCCATCCATGTATATGTATATACTACTACGGCGTGCAGCCCGATCCATATCTTAGTCCGAAAATGCACACATAACACTGCTGCGGTGCGCAGCCCGATCCATGCTCAGTCCAGCAATACACATAAGCCCCTTGGGCAAAAGTAAAATAGCAGTTCTCAGCTCAAAACGTCAGAAAAATATCATTTAAGTTTTTCAAATCTTAGAAAGATGGCCGAGTTTGCAAAACAGTATTTAGAACCTTGGAGTGAGATCAAATAATTTGCAACGTAATGCAAAAACAGTGATATCAATCCCTGAAGGATTCAAATAATCGGCATGAAGCCCAAAACATGGCAATCAGCCCAAATCATGATAGCATCAAGTAGTTTTCAGTCAATCACGCAGTAAAATCAACAACCGGGACGGACCAAGTCACAATCCCCAACGGTGCTCTACCCCACGCTCATACCTGGCGTGCAAGTCACCACAATACAGCACTATGATGTGCAAATCCGGGGTTTCAAACCCTCAGGATATCATT
>MU784467.1:4110-25724 GCA_026770625.1 Nicotiana glauca
CTTATTTGCATCATGTTGCATTTGACTTAGGGGACTCAACACAGGGGTTGGGTCCGTCTAGGACAGGTAACCTGGAATGAAAAGACTATCCTGCTGCATCCTGATCGTTTTACGCATTTATTTGCTTCAGACTTGCATGCTGACCGGCTTATGAAAATCGGGAATGTTGGAAAATGGTGAAAAAAAAGAGGAAAAAGAGAAAAATAGCGGTGTAGAGAGATAACTACTTATTTTTAGAAAAAATCAATGTCCAAGTAGTGTCGAAACTCTGCCGAAGTTTTGAAAAAAAGGGGGAAAGAAAGAAAGAGAGATGTTTTTTCTATTTTTTTAATTATTTATTTATTTTGAAAAACAAAAGAAAAGAGTGTTGTTTCAAAAGTAGTTTATTTTCTCACCCGAACTACGCCAGTTTGATTCTCACAGGGTGTGAGATACGTAGGCAACCCTCGTCGGGTCCAACTTTCTATTTTGTAAAAATCACCAAAAATGTCAAATTATAATAAATAAGTCGGGCGATGCTATTTTGTCAAAAATAACCGAATGTTCCCGAAAGGGACGCCGGAAGGGCGAATTTGCATAAATATCCACCTTTGGTCATTTCTAAGGTTAGGACCGATTAGCCCATACAGCCCCAAAATCTTCGTCACCGAAGTGCTGGAAGGCTGTGTTGAAAACCAGGTCTTGAGTTTTAATTTGAAAGCATTGTTGTCAGTTTTGTTGTGAGTCAAACAAGTTTTACCTTTTGTTTAAAGCCCCTTAATAAATGTGCAGAATGAGCACGTGTCCAAGTTTGCCAGTAACAGTTAGGAGCAAGATCCCTTTTGAATTGCGTTTGTGGTGGGAAGATTTGGGAAAGTCAGAGCATGATAAGATCAAACTACATATGGGGGGTCTCACCAGTTTGTTGAACGTCAGACCTAGATGTGATATCATAAAGGCTTTGGTTACGTTGCGGGACCCGGCCCACAACGTATTCCATTTCTCGGATTTTGAACTCACACCAACCTTAGAAGAGGTAGCAGGTTATATGGACATTACCGAGGGGCTAAGGCACAAATATTTGATTGCTTCAAGAGCCGTCAATTCGCACAAGTTCATGGATCTGTTGAAGATGAGCAAGGGAGTCCCGTACTCTGAGTTGGATAGGGGATTTTCCACCCTACATTTCATATATCGGAGATATGGGCATATAGGATGGTTCTACGATCCAGAAAGCGGAGTCTGTAGCAGAGGGAATCGGACAAAATGGGGTGAACATAGGCGTTTCGCCTTCATGGTAGCATTCTTAGGCATTGTGGTGTTTCCCCGGAAAGATAGAAACATTGATCTAAAGGTGGCTGGAGTCGTCAAGGTCCTAATTACCAACAACAAAAGCACGCTGGCCCCTGTGATAGTATCTGAGGTGTACCGAGCTCTCACAACTTGTAAAGCGGGGGCGGACTTCTTCGAGGGATGCAATTTATTATTGCAGATGTGGATGATCGAGCATTTGTATCACCACCCTCAGTATGTGAGCTACAGATCCACAGACAAAGACTGTATTGAAGAATATGACACAAGGATTTTAGGGCTCCGGTTGCCAGAAGGGTTCGAAGACTGGGTATCCTATCTCCGTGCCATCACTGCAGTACAAATAGATTGGACGTTAGGTTGGCTTCCTATAGAAGAAATTGTGTATATGCCCGCCACTGGTCCATACTTCCTCCTAATGGGACTCCGAGGTATTCAGCCTTATGCGCATTACCGGGTGATGAGACAGTTAGGAAGGTGTCAGGTGGTACACCCAGATGAAGATCTCAGTGTCTATGCAGTCGAGGTTAGCACTGACGGCCAATTTCATGAAGAAGTCATTCGTTACATATGGAGTGAATGCCAGTATTTGACGGCAAACACTCGGGTGCGTGACCTATCCGGAGGCGAAGTCTCACCAGTCTACCTCGCCTGGTACAGAAGGAAGAACATTGTTAGAGATGTCCCAGAACGGCCAACCAAAAGGCCGCACATACAGCAGTTTGTGGAGGCATCACAAGAATCGCGGCTTTGGCTGGATAAAGAATGCGAATATAGGGCCCGCGTAGGGACATTGGAAAAACAGGTCCAGGATCTCCGGTTTGAAAGCAGTTTGCAGGCTGCCACCGACGAAGGGGATAAAAAGAAATTGGCCCAAGAAAATGAAGCCTTGAAAACCCAAATCCGACAGATGAGAATGGATGCCGATAGACAACCAAGAAGTCGGCCTGATGAGGAGTTGATAAATGAGTTAAAAAGGCAACTCGTCGAATGCCAAGAGGGTTTGGAAGAATCTGAAGCCAGAATGACAAGGATCAAGGCCAGATGGGAAAGAGGTACAGAAACAAGAGCAAAGCATATGCAGAAAATAAAGAGGGACTACGAAGGGAGCATCGCCATATTGAGAGAAACAATATCCACTATCAAAGAGCGGGTCTTCAGGCAAGCCTGAGATGCCAGGACAGATAAGGAGCGCTGCTATGACCTAATGGCACGAATGGAGGAACAGATGGATAAGTTTCAGGATCAACTCTTTAACAACGCTCAAGTGCTAAGAATGCGGGATCAACAGATAGAGCGGTTGCTTCGGGTAAAAGACGGGATCAGGGCAAGAATCGAAGATATCGGGCACTACATCACCAGGAAGTGCTTAGCATGTGAGGATATGACCCGTACCACCTTCTTTGCTGCGATAATGATTTGTGTCCACCAGATCATGGAAGATTTGAAAGAGTTGCAAAGGGATCTCATATCAAGGCCCGTGGCAAGGCCTAATGATGCCTCACGGGCCATAGGAAAATTTAAAGCATTGATGTATTTTTAATCTTTTTAAATTTGGTGAGTCTATCAGTAAGTTCTTTAAATTTTGTTTCGTTCTTTAAAGTTTGTAAACTTTGTGCAAGTGGTATAATAAAAGCAGTTGTTTGTGTGAAAAATACTTTACCATGTACTTCACATGGCCAGAACTACGCTCGGTTTGATTTATGCGGGGTCATGATACGTAGGCAATCCACATAAGATTCGACCACCTTAAAACAAGGAAAAGAAAAAAGAAAGAAAATGAGAATAAAAGAAATTTGAGAGGCGCCAAAAGAGGGGCACAACTATTAAAATCCGGAATGACGCATGCAATCGAATGCGAATGGCATGATATAGAAATGGTTAAACTGCCTAGGTGCATTACATCTCAACGTGCGATTGACTGTTTGTTAAACTCTGAAAACTAACAAGTTTGTTGATTTTCCAGAGATCTCAATCAGTTAGTTTACTTAGAGCATACTGGCACAACACCACTATCAGACCAGATCAAATGGACCGATACCAGAAATAATGTCTAACCCTGATAGAGAAGGAAACATTGAGGTAGAAGAGGTAGACATACAAGCAATGAAAGATGAGGTGTACAAATTGAAACAATAGATGGCCGAGATTTACCAAGCTTGGACAAGCGGTGAGCCAGCACCACCCTATCCTGCTAACCCCACTTTTCTCCCGACACTCGGCCAATCTATGGAACGGCTTGTTTCGGATACATCACTCAACTTTCCAACATATCAACAGCACCAAACAACCGCCTCCCGGACACCCCAAATGCCAAAAACAAACCCATACCCTCCACCACCAATTACCCCTATTTTCGTGGCACCTCTGCCAGTCACACTTCACAGGTCTTCCAGCGAGCCTGTGTTTCAAACTCAGGATCATCAGTATTATCCTCCTAAACCCACCTTCAAAGCATCTGAACCTTACCCGTTCCCTCTTCAGCCTGACAACCCAGAAGCACCCGAAAAACAAAACAAGAATCCAGAGAAGGAAGAAATGGCTCGGAAAGTAAAGAGCCTAGAGCAATCTTTCTGAAATATGCAGGGTCTGGGTGGCCAAGTCAGCATGGCGTATAAGGATTTATGCCTGTTTCCAGACGTTCAGTTGCCAGCAAGGTTCAAAATGCCTAAGTTTGATCTGTATGACGGGCATGGTGATCCAGTGGCACATTTGTGAGGATTTTGCAGTAAAATGAGAGGGGCGGGCGGAAAAGATGAGTTGCTGATGGCGTACTTCAGCCAGAGTTTGAGCGGGTCTGCATTGGAGTGGTACACACGCCAAGACCATGGTTGATGGTATACCTGGGATGACTTGGCACAAGCATTCGCTGGACACTTCCAGTACAATCTGCAAATCATTCCCGATCGTTTGTCGTTGATAAAATTGGAGAAGAAACCTGGGGAAAGTTTCAAAGAGTACGGATTCCGCTGGAGAGAACAGGCCGCAAGGGTCGATCCCCCACTGAAGGAAGGAGAGACGGTCGATTACTTTCTGCAAGCTTTGGATCCAACTTACTTTGGTCACTTGGTGACAGTGATTGGCAAATCATTCAATGAAGTTGTGAAAATGGGCGGTATGATCGAAGAGGGACTCAAGTCCAATAAAATAATGAGTTACTCGGCAATCAAAGCCACCACTCAGGCTATCCAGATGGCACGAGAGGTGTGCTCGGGAGAAAGAAGAAAGAAGAAGTCGCAACAGTCAAAGCAGGCACTTGGTCCAGATCTAGAGGTCCTTCCCCCTATTACCAGCCCAGGCCCCACCTCCCAAATTACCCGTACACCCCATATAGCCCTCCACAACCCTACTACCCAGAGCCACGTTTTTCCATCCATCACGCCCAAACATATACCCAACCACCGGTTTACCAGCAATGGCGTGCACCAGCTACCCAAAATACATACCCACCCCCACAAAACACATATCTGCCCCCAAGGGCCTACATAAATCCTCCAGGGTCGGGTTTCCGTGGGAATCAAGCTTTCAAGAATGAGAGGATATAGAAGCAGAGAACATTGACTCCGCTGGGAGAATCCTATACTACTCTCTTCCACAAATTGAGGCAGTTAGGCCTATTGAATCCTATTGAGCCCAAAATGCCAGATCCCCTCCCTAAAAATCTGGACCAGTCAGTAAGGTGCGAATATTGTTCAGGGATCCCCGGACATAATACCGAGAAATGCTGTAAGTTGAAGACTACGGTGCAAGACTTTATTGATACAAACAGGATCGTCAGCTGCTCCACAATGGAGTAATCTTGTGCCTTCATCTTTTTCAAAAACTCCTCCGCCTCCTCCTCCGTTACTGGCTTCTTTATTGCCACTGGATTGGCCCTTCTCAATTCTGCGGGAGCAAAACACCTTCACAAACGAGTTAGACCTTGGGTTTCACAACTTCTTCCATAACCTCTTTCCCCTAATACATCACCGTCACTTGATTGTAGCTCTACGGCACGGCGTTTTCATTGATTATTGGCAGATGTATTACCGGTTTGATGACAACTGGTTCTATGTAAGCCCTTTTTACCACCACAGGTGTGCTTGGTACCCCCTGAATCACTACCTTGACTGGCTATGTTTTCTTTGCAGCAATAGACGATCCTTTCCCCATCACCACAACCGGCTTGGTATCTACACTTTCCAGCTGCACCACTGCCTTCTCTTTGGTCTTTTTTCCTTCGGGACTAGCTTCACTGGCATGGATCATCATCACTGTTTGCAAGGGCTTCTTAAACTCCCCTCCATTGTGCACTAGTTCGATCATATGGGTCTCATGGTGCATTGGCAGCGGATTCTGATTGATGTTTGGAGCTTTTGGACCGATAAATGCCAAGTACAAACAAACAAACAAACAAACAAACAAACAACAATTACAATCAAATAAATCATACATAATATCTCTTGACTGCATCAGAATTGATAGCCATGTCGATAAATCTTCCTTCGACATCAGTCAAGCATAAAGCGCCATTGGACAACACTCTGGTCGCAATAAATGGCCCTTGCCAATTCGGGGCGAACTTGCCCTTTGCTTCGACCTGGTGTGGAAGGATTCGTTCCAACACTTGTTGCCCCACTTCGAACTTCCTGGGACGCACTTTCTTATTGTATGCTCTCGCCATCCTCTTTTGATACAATTGGCCATGGCATACTGCTGCCAATCTCTTTTCGTCAATCAAACTCAACTGCTCCAATCGGGCTTTGACCCACTTATCATCATCAATCCCAGCCTCGGCGACAATCTGGAGAGACGAAATTTCAACTTCTGCTGGTATCACTGCTTCAGTTCCGTATACCAACAAATAAGGAGTTGCACCTACTGAAGTACGAACAGTAGTGCGATAACCCAACTATGCAAATGGTAACTTTTCATGCCATTGTCTGGACCCTTCTACCATTTCCCTCAATATCTTCTTTATATTCTTGTTGGCTGCCTCAATTGCTCCATTCGCCTTGGGACGATACGGGGTGGAATTACGGTGTGTAATCTTAAACTGTTGACATACTTCTTTCATCAAATTGCTGTTAAGATTAGCGCCATTATCCGTGATTATCACCTTTGGGATCCCAAATCTACAGATGATATGGGAATGAACAAAATCCACCACTGCTTTCTTGGTTACCGACTTGAAAGTTTTAGCTTCAACCCACTTGGTGAAATAATCGATGGCTACCAGAATGAACCTATAACTGTTGGAAGCTACCTGCTCGATGGGTCCAATGACATCCATGCCCCATGCAACAAAGGGCCATGGTGCTGACATCGTATGTAATTCTGTTGGTGGAGAATGAATCAGATCTCCGTGTATCTGACACTGATGGCATTTCCGCACGAAAGTGATACAATCACGCTCCATAGTGAGACAATAATACCCTGCTCGAAGAATCTTCTTCGCCAATACATATCCGCTCATATGTGGCCCACAAACTCCAGAATGTACCTCTTCCATAACTGTCGCGGCTTGACTAGCATCTATACATCTCAGCAACCCCAAGTCCGGTGTTTTTTTGTACAACACTCCTCCACTAAGGAAAAATCTATTTGCCAATTGCCGAATGGCTCTCTTTTGATCTCCGGTGGCTTGCTCCGGGTATATCCCCATCCTGAGGTACTCCTTGACATCATAGGACCATGGCTCGCCATCCAATTCTTCCTCTATCATGTTACAATAAGCATGCTGATCACGAACCTGAATACGCAACGGGTCAACATGAATTTTGTCCGGGTGGTGCAACATTGATGCTAAAGCAGCCAAAGCATCGGGAACCTCATTATGAACTCTTGGGATGTGCCTGAACTCCACTGATCAAAACCATTGACACAGTTCGTGCAAACATTGTCTATATGGTAAGAGCTTCAAATCCCGCGTTTCCCATTCACCTTAAATTTGATGTACCTGGAGGTCCGAGTCTCCCAAGACCAAAACATCCTGGACATCCATATCCGCAGCTAACCGTAAGCCCAAAATGCATGCCTCATACTCAGCCATGTTGTTGGTACAATAGAAACGCAGCTGAGCCGTAACAGGATAATGATGCCCTATTTCGGAAATAAGTATCGCTCCTATTCCAACTCCCCTCGCATTTGCAACCCCATCAAAGAAAAGCTTCCATCCTGGTTCTTCACTCAACTCTAACTCGTCGACATGCATCGCTTCTTCATCAGGAAAATACGTCCTCAATGGCTCATATTCCTCATCAATCGGATTCTCGGCCAAATAATCGGCCAATGCTTGGGCTTTCATTGCCGTCCTCATCACATAGATGATGTCGAATTCCGTGAGTAATATTTGGCATTTCGCCAATCTCCCTGTGGGTATAGGCTTTTGGAAAATATACTTCAATGGGTCCAGACGAGATATGAGGTAAGTAGTATAAGATGACAAATAATGCTTCAACTTCTGTGCCACCCAAGTTAGGGCGCAACATGTCTTCTCAAGTTGAGTGTACTTAACCTCATAAACCGTAAACTTCTTGCTGAGGTAATAGATAGCCTGCTCCTTCCTTCCTGTGATATCATGTTGCCCCAGTACACAACCAAATGAATTCTCCAGGACCGTCAGGTAGAGAATCAACGGTCTCCCTGGTTCGGGTGGAACTAACACGGGTGGATTTGATAAATACCCTTTGATCTGGTCAAATGCTTCCTGACATTCCTCGGTCCATTCTACCGCGGCATCTTTCTTCAATAGCCGAAAAATGGGTTCACAAGTCGCTGTGAGCTGAGCGATAAACCTGCTGATATAATTCAACCTTCCCAACAGACTCATTACTTCTGTCTTGTTCTTCGGCGGTGGCATTTCTTGGATGTATTTGATCTTTGATGGGTCCAACTCAATGCCTCGCCGACTGACTATGAATCCCAACAGCTTCCCAGATGGAACACCAAATGCATATTTGGTAGGGTTGAGCTTAATATCGTACCTTCGAAGTCTTTGGAAAAACTTCCTTAGGCCTCCTACGTGGTCTGCCTGACGCTTGGATTTTATAATCACATCATCCACGTATACCTCAATCTCTTTGTGTATCATATCATAAAACACAGTAGTCATTGCCCTCGTGTACGTTGCTCTAGCATTCTTCAAACCAAATGGCATTACCCGATAGCAATAAGTTCCCCACGGTGCGACGAAAGCCGTCTTCTCTGCATCTTCCTCGTCCATCAAAATATGATGATACCCAGCATAGCAATCCACAAAAGACCCGATCTCACGCTTGGCACAATTATCGATTAAGATATGGATGTTGGGTCACGGGAAGTTATCCTTTGGGCTCGCTCTGTTCAGATTGCAGTAATTGACACATACCCGGATTTTTCCATCTTTCTTTGGCACTGGCACCACATTAGCCAACCAATCAGGATATCAAGTGACCCGAATAACCTTTGCATTCAACTGCTTGGTTACTTCTTCCTTAATCTTCACACTCATGTCTGTTTTGAATTTCCTCAATTTCTGCTTGACAGGAGGGCATGCCGGGTCAGTGGGTAACTTGTGAACCACTAAATCGGTGCTCAAACCCGGCATGTCATCGTATGAACATGCAAAAGTATCCTTAACTCAACAAGTGCTTTGATTAATTCTTCCCTGATGTACGGTTGAATGTGGACGCTTATTTTAGTTTCCCGAACGTCATTTGCATCCCCCAGATTAAGGGCTTCCATGTCATTTAAGTTGGGCTTTGCTTTCTCTTCAAATTGGCTTAACTCTCTGTTAATTTCCTCGAAGGCTTCATCCTCATCGTATTCTGACTCATCATCATATTCTACCTCTTGCACTACCAGTTCGGAATTAGATTGATTTTTTAGACTAGGTTGAAGATTCGTCGTGCATGCCATGTCATTAAGACCAGTATAAAGAGAACTGTTCAGAAAAGGAAAGAAGAAAACAAAATTAAAACAAAATAAAGAGTAAAGAAGAAACTTTCATTGATTGAAGTACGGGATAACAAGGTTTCACACTTTTGACGAGTACAAAATAAAAGAAAACTGGATTACAACCCTGGAATAATCCAGCTAAACATGAAGGACAAATCAAAGCCTACTATCAAGACTCCCTCCGCATGAGCAGAGGAGTAGTCATCCAATCGTTGACCTTGGCCTTAGGCCCTACAAACTGCACATCTGCCTTGTTGGATCCTTACCCAGCTTCTACCATGTTGACTTCGGTGAATAATCTTTCAAAATCTTCATCTAAATCTCCATTTATTCCAATCAGTGACCCTGTAACCTTGGACAACAATTGCGTTTTGATGCTCGGCCTGACAAAAGATCGGGATAGGCGTGGGATTGGCTTGGGAAGGACCCATGCCCTTTTTTTCATATTTTTAGCCCGTCGCACATCCGCCGCTGTGGGCTTGAACCCCAGCCCAAATGTATCCAGATTCTTGGGCAAAGAAACCGGTTGAATAATACCCTGAAGATTAACCCCCAAACCTTTGCCTGGCACAAACCCGTCCTTTAACATCTCCGAGGCCACCATGACAGTTGCAGCCACTATTCAGGGAAGTGGAATGTTTTCACCCTTGGGAACTTTGTCCACTGAAACCGTATCAAAAACCTGGTATACCTACGGCCCCTTGTCATCATCGGTCTCTATGAAGGGTATGATGGCATCACTTACGGTGCATGGGTTGTCTTCCCATGCACTACGATCTCTTTTCTATCCCACTCGAACTTGACCATCTGATGTAATGTAGAAGGCACTGCTTTGGCAGCATGAACCCATGGTCATCCCAACAGAAGATTATACGACTGCGACGTCTAACACCTAAACTCCATGGTGAACTCGACTGGGCCAATTGTCAATTCAAGTATGATGTCACCCACTGTGTTTGTACCACCACCATCAAACCCTCGAACGCAGATGTTGTTCTTGTGAATTCTGTCATTATCAACCTTCAGCTTGTTCAAGGTAGACAACAGGAAAATATTGGCACTGGACCCATTATCGATCAATACTCGAGTGACTACCGAGTCTTCACACTTCACAGTCAGATAGAGAGCTCTTTTATATTATGTACCTTCCACGGGCAACTCATTGTCAGAAAATGTCACCCGGTTCACCTCAAAAATCTTGTTTGCTATTTTCTCTAGATGGTTCACAGAGATCTTATCCGGCACGTGGGCTTCTTCTAGAATTTTCATCAACGCCTGGCGGTGCTCGTCTGAATAGATTAGTAATAATAGCAATGAGATCTGTGCCGGGGTTTTCCTTCTTTGAGAGTTTAAAGAACAGAAAATCAGGAAAACCTACTGTTTCATTGCATCTCTTAGATCAGTCTGTTTGAGTGTGTAACTGGACACTGTTTCATTGGTATTTTGGGTCCAAGTCTGGTTTAATTCTAGTCATTTCCTGGGTCTGTTTGTATTGTTGTTTGGTATTTCTGGAATTGCAACTGGTTTTCCTTAGTTTGCTGCTGGATCTCTGCTACTGTTGTTGTGTGCTGTATTGTTACTACTGCTGCTGATCACTCCTTCCTCTTCTTGTGTTTCCAATACCAGGTACACAACTGAGCTCAATTTGATGTAGTTGTGAGATGTAAAAGTGAAATGAAAATGCTCGGGTGGTTGATTACTTAGTGTTGTATCTGTAGTTTAGCGGATATAGATGATAAGTACTTGTATAGTCATTTTGACCTATAGCTCGATGGAATTTAGAACTGTGGAGTTTGTACCTGATGAGGGCTGTATTGGATCATTAATTTTGCCTTTCTTAGTTGTAAATTTAGTAGTTTAATACAAACTTCAGTAGCATAGAATTAAAAAAATCGAGCTTCCAAGTTAACTGTGTTTTCTCGAATAGTCAAGCATGCTAATTGTTGTCAAGCTGTTTAGTTAAATAAGTGGAATAAGATGAAGTTAGTATGACATTGTTCTATTGAACCTTCCTATTTAAACTTGTTAGTTTCACTAGCTATGAAGGTTTTAATCTGGTCAACAGTAGGTAGATAATAACTGTTAGTAGCCATTTGCTCAAAATTGAACTATTGTGTTTGGCATGATCATGTGAAGCAATTGGCAATAACCTGTGTATACTAATTTAGATTTGAATCCTTTTCTGTGAGTTGAACGTCGAGTTTGGCTTCCGATTAATTGGGCCATGAGTTTTGGCCCAGGTCACGTTTTGAAAGGCCGTCGCCCAGACTCGATGTCTGGTTTGAAATCGGCCGCTGGACAATGGGAGTTGGGCTCTTATCGTGAGCCTGATGCATTGGGCCAGTAATCACCAAGATAATTCCATAGGTTTGGCCATTCCAAATGAGATAATTGCTTAGGATTTGTTTCTATCTTTATTACTAGAGACGGAAAAATAGAAAATGTAGTCACTTTAGGATTGCGCATTTAAAAAATGAGATGAGCCTCGCCAAATAAAGCATACAAACTGCGGGGCCCTCATGATTATATATATTAAAATACTTAGATTTTGGGACGAGCTGTTTAGCGAATTTCACGGCCCTCCCCAAAATAATAATGTGTTAGTCTCTTTAGACGCGTCTTTAATAATTTTACCTTCCTAAATTCGGGTGTGCATTTCATGCGACCCAAATCCAAATCCCAAAATGTTGAATAAAATGTGTTGAGGATTCGGGTGCATTTCATGTGACATGATCCAAAAATATATTTTAAACGACGTTCAATTCCTTAAAGAAAATAATTAAAAGCGGTTAAAAGTTAAAATTTGCACATAAGTTAAAGCATGTTTTAAAATCAGATAAATAAGCCGAGTATGACAGTTAAGCAACCGTGCTAGAACCACAGAACTCGGGAATGCCTAACACATTCTCCCGGGTTAACAGAATTCCTTATCCGGATTTCTGATTCGTAGACTGTAATATGGAGTCAACTTTTTCCTCGATTCGGGATTCAAACCGGTGACTTGGGACACCTTAAATTTCTCAAGTGGCGACTCCAACTCTCAATAATAAATCTCGTTTTGGTTGCCCTTTAATTGGAAAAACTCCCTTTACTACACCCTTCGCAGGGTGCAGTAGGTAAAAAGGAGGTGTGACAACTTGCACGCCGGATAGCGAGCGTGGGGTAGAGCACCATTGGGGATTGTGATCCGATCCGTCCCGATTGATGAAATTAATACGTATTTGACTGAAACTACTTGTTATCATCATGATTTGGGCTGATTGCCATATTTTGGGCTTCGTGCCGATTATTTGAATCCCTCAGGGATTGATATCACTGATTTTGCATTACTTTGCATGTTATTTGATCTCGGTCTAGGGTTCTAATACTGTTTTGCAAATTCAGCCATTTTTCATGATTTGAAAACTTAAATGATATCTTACTGACATTTTGAGCTAAGAACTGCTATTTTATTGCTGCCTATGGGGCTTATGTGCATTTCTGGACTGAGAATGGATCGGGCTGCACGTCGCAGCAGTGTTATATATGCATTTATGGACTGAGGATGGATCAGGCTGCAAGCGGTGTGATATTGATATTGTGCTTGGGCTATAGGAGCCCCTCCGGAGTCTGAACCCCCACAGTGAGCGCGAGTACCCAAATGGATCGGGCTGCGCACCGCAGCGGTCATATGCATTGCATTGCATTCATGCCTTGGTTCCTGTTTGTACTACGTGTCATGACATTCAGCACTCTCATTTCATTGGCATCCATGCTACTTCTTGCACTATTTACCAGACGCCTGGTGTTTTTTGTTAGTGGAGTGTTGTGCCCGAGGGGCTGACCTATGTGCTGACTTGCACGATCTGTTTCCATTCATTTGCTTAACTGTTGGAAAAGATATTTTCAAAAGAGGTTTTTAACTGAACCAGATATTTTCTAAAGGATTTTTCATGGTTTTACTATTTTTCTCAAAAGATTTGCACTGTCCCATATAGCATGATGGAGTGCTTTACGTGATTTCGTATCGCTTAGTTATTATTTACTTTTATTGCTCACTGAGTTGGAGTACTCACTTTACTCCCTGCACCTCGCATGCAGTTGCAGGTATTGTTCACCCGATAGCGGGTTATTAGCTGATTGAAGGTATACTATTATAGCTGAGTAAGGTGACCGCCAGCGTTCGCTGCACCGGACTTCGTCCATTGATTCCAGATTTTATTTTGTATATTATTATTGGCCCAGTAGTTGTGATTAGTCTTCTTTAGATGCTCGTAACTTGTAACACCCCGGTCGGGTTGTGTTGGGTTGTAATTAACGGTTTTAATGCCATTAAGTTGTATTTTCTATTCATTATGTTTAATAATTGTTAAAGAGACGATTTGGGTTAGTTGGCTGGCCTTGTCTTCACGAGAGGCGCCATCACGATCGGGTTTGGAAATTAGGTCGTGACAAGAAAGAAAAAAGGAAAAGGGTAAGAAGTTAATCCAAATACAGATGTTGATGGAAGATGTGGGTTGCTTAAGACATGACTAAAGTCACAAGCATGGTGTGGTGTCCGCGTTTGGTCTGAAAACCTGAGGAAGAATGAACTAGCACCTGCAACTAGCAAGGGTCAAGATTCAAATTCAAAGTCTGCATGAAGAACCATTCAAGACTCGAGATTAATCTTCAGAAGACTTATAGATAGGAATTTTGTAACTCATAGTTGACAGGCTTAGCTAGTCTTTTCATTTCACCGCGGACCAGAACCTCAACTGAACGGCACCTCGACTGCCTCTCCACCTCGGCATACTCCATCATCTCACTCACCTCTGAACTACACGTGACCTGATTCCTTTATAGCCAAGGATATGTAGGGAGCTCAGATACTAGGGCTCCATCACATTCTCCTTTCTCTTAGTTTCGGTCTCCTAAAATAAGGGTCGGGTCAAAAAACCTGTCTAGTCGTTCTTTATCTAAAAATACTTCATTTTTTCAGTCAAAGAGGGGCAGCTGTAGACATGTGATTTTTTACCTTCCCCAAGATTTTTTATATTTTAGCATGTAAATATTTAATTTAGGCCTAATATAGCTATTTTAACTATTTTTTGACTTCTTTCCTTTATTTTTGTCATAAAAATGGAAAATTATAAAAAATATTTTAGCTTACGTATCTTTCCTAAATTTAAATAAAAATTATACAAAAATAGTAACTCATTTTTATCTTTACATATTCTTGAAAATATAAAAAATATATAATATTTTCATGTTAACTTTTGCATTATGTAGTATTTTTATCTTATTTTAAATGGAAAATGGTCAAAACTACCCCTAGACTATTGGAGTTGGTACAATAATGTCCTACGTCCACCTATTTTGAAAAAATTGCCCTCACCATTATCCTTTCGGCTCAAGAATGACTTTACGACTAACGACCATGTTAGATAAAAAAAAATTAAGGGAAAAGGGTCAAAACTGCCCCTCTACTATGTGAAAAGGATCACTTATGCCCTCCGTTATACTTTCGGTCTACTATTACCCCTAACGTTACAAAACTGGTATAAAAATACCCCTTCTCCGTTAGGGACTTCCACCATAGCTAATATCAGCCTATGTGGCCTAATATTATGCTGAGATGGACGCCACATGGCATGCCACCTCACCGCCCAACCCCATTTTACCGCTCCCTCCACCTTTTTTTCCACCAATTACCTCCCCTTCACCCACCCATATACAAACGTTGAACAACAAATTTAAGAGTGCAACTCACAGAGTTGTGAGAAAACTAGGAAGAAGCCGATATTCGTTTGATTTCTTCTATAATATCCAAGGAGACAAGTGGATTGAACCATTGCCGCAATTTACTGAAGAGATTGGGGATCCACCAAAATACAGAGGATTTTATTACAAAGATTACCAAGCTTTGAGTATGAGAAACAAAAGTCATCCACCATCAAGGCCGGAAGATATTATTCATATTACCCACTATGCAATCACATGCTAATTAAACAAGCCAGAAAAGTTTCGAATGCACCGCAAAGACTCAATTCATTAATCTGAAGAGATTATGCTAGTTCTCCATTCAAGTAACCCGAGCAAAACCCGAATCCACTAATATATATTCTTCTAAATAAAAATTGCAGTGGGTGTAACCAATAAATTGACTAAAAAAACATAAAAGACTAATAAAAATAGAGAAAAAGGAGAACTTTTTATGATGGCAGTTGTATATGGATGGGTGAACGGGGAGGTAATTGGTGGAAGAAAAGGTGCAGGGAGTGGTAAAATGGAGTTGGGCGTGAGGTGGCATGCCATGTAGCGTCCACCTCAGCATAATATCAGGCCACATTGGCTGGTATTAGCCATGGTGGAAGTCCCTAACGGAGGAGGGGTATTTTTGCATCAGTTTTATAACGTTAGGGTAATAGTTGACCGAAAGTATAACGGAGGACATAAGTAATCCTTTTCACGTAGAAGGATAGTTATGACCCTTCTCCCAAATTTAATTTATTTTCACATGTCATAACGGAAAAAAGGTCAAACATGCCCCTAGACTACTAGAGTTGGTACAATAATACCCCTCATCTCAAAAAATCTCTTCCCCCACCCCCTCTACCCTCCCTAGCGCGTGTGCGTTCATATTCTTCTTGTTCTTCTCATTCTTTTTTGACCTTGCACTCTATTTGAATAATCACTACAAACATCATTAATGTTTTATTTTCAGACAACCAAAATTTTTAGTCACCAATACTTTACGTCATACAACTTTCAAAGACCATGTTAGGCAAAAAATTTAATTAATTTCCATGTGTCATCATCTCATTGGCCTAACTCAAAACTCACCTAAATTAAAATAAACTCACCCATATTCTAAGACCCTTATCCTCCGTTTCTTTCTCATCTTTCTTTTAAAAATTATTCCACCAACTAGAACTCATATACACCCATTTTTTTCCCTAAGCAAACAAAACTCTCTTGTATAGTTAATAACCTTCCTCTTCCTATTTCTTTGTCTATTAAATGTACACATCAATACTCCTATTTTTTTTCCATCACAGAAATACAATTCATCATTAATTTTTCTTATTACACTTTACTGCTTCATACAATAAGCTCAATCAAGTATTTATTACAGTCACATTCACCAATAAATCGTATTCTCTCATATTCTCATGCATATGATCTCAAATATTTCTCTTAATTTAACCATCTATTTTTTAAAATTGGCGGCGTTGATATAACCTGAAGAGCATCCTCATACAATAGATTAATTTATGGACATGATTGGATGTTCAGACTATGGTGAGCAAATGAAGAATAAAAAGGTCGAGGTCCAAGTAGAAACCAAATAAAATATTGGTATAATCAAAATTGGATACGGAGTTGTCAGGAAATATGCAACAAAAGATATTGCAAATGCTCAATGACCATTACCATTGACACTCTGTTAGTGTTCATATAGAGTCTTTGAAAGTTGTATGATGTAAAGTACTGGTGACTAAAATTGGTTGTCTGAAAATAAAACGTAAATGATGTTTGTAGTGATTATTCAAATAAAGAGCAAGGTCATAAAAAAGATGAGAAGAACAAGAAGAATATGAACGCATACATGCTAAAGGGACAGGGTAAAGGGGGTAGGGGAGAGATTTTTTGAGATGAGGGGTATTATTGTATCAACTCCAATAGTCTAGGGGCATGTTTGACCTTTTTTCCATTATGACAAAATTAATTAAATTTTTTTAATCTAACATGCTCGTTAGTCGTAAGGGCATTCTTGATCCGAAAAGATCGGTGAGGGAATTATTTTCAAAATAGGTGGACGGAGGACATTATTGTACCAATCCCAATAGTCTAGGGGTAGTTTTGACCCTTTTGCATATTTTAAAGAGAGTCAATTAAGGTGTTGGATCACAATTTTAAGAGTTTTAGAGCCCAGTTCTTGGCCCAATTCGAAAGAGGTCATTAAGCCTAGAGACCCTTCTAGACTCTTTTTGGAATAAAAACAAATAAAAAGGACCCTAAGGACCTAGTATACAAAAGACCTAGGGATTAATGAGCAAAAAATACAAAATATAACCCTAGACCCTACACCTACAAAATCTAAGGCTAATCAGCCAAAAGAAAAGAGGGACAAAAAAAAAGAACGCCTCGGGACAAAAAAAACCGACCCTCCGCTCCCCAGAACGTCATCTTCATCAGGTGACCCCATGAAGCTCCATCTTCTTCATGAGTAATGAATACAACCAAACCTAGACGAGCTCCACCATAGCAACCGCCTACTCCACCAGCTGCTCGAACAACAGCAGCTTCCTCACCTCGTCTTACCTCGCCGCTGTCCACTCCGCCAGCAACCCCATCTCCGGCGAGCTTCACCTTCACACACATACACATGGGCAGAATAATAGTAAACGGATATAAACAGAGATAAAAAAAATAGAGTGAGGGACTGTTGGAGGAACGGATGCTCAGATCTGAGTAACGGGGGGTAGCGAGGCAGTCCGGTCAGAGCTCATGAGATTTCCGATGAGCTTTTCAGCTTAGATTTGTTCGTGGTCCTGTTCGTTCCGTCGATTCAGCATTTTCGAATTGTAAGTCAATTAAATTTTAGGTTCATTTGATGTCTATTTCACTCTTGCTTTGCTGTTTCACTTAATATCGTACTTTCTTTCATTTTGGTGATTGTCACTTCTTTGCCTCGTTGATTGTTTGAGTTGATAATTTATCGTTTTGTTTGGGGTGTTGCAGTAATACTTGATCACTCTGTTTCATTTTATTGATTGCAGTTTTAGTAGTCATTTTGTTTAATCTGCTTCGGTGGATTTTGATGCAAGAAATGTGTTTCTGGCTCTTTGTTTCATTGTCTCATTTGAACAAAAAATGTTTAAGCCTTCATAGCTGCTTTTCTGATAATCAACTTCAACTTTTTTAAAAAATATTACACATGTTGATGTCCATGTTTGCATCCATAGAAAAAACAGGTTGGATTATTTTCTGGTGAAATACTTCTTCTTCTCTTCGATAACGAGTTGCATCCTCGTTCTGATGAACTCTTATTAATCCATGTAAAGCTCATGAGATTAGTTTTAAAATTGTTGCAGATTACGAAGACTAAGTGCCAGAATCTTTTAGCAATATTCTTTTGCACACCACTAATAGGTCTTGAGTTGATTTAAATTACTCATGATGGTTTGTAAAGGAGGTTTTACTTAAAATGAGCATCCAAAATTCTTGTTGAGTTGGGAAGGTTCGTTTGGTAGCTTTGCTTTGCAGTTACTCCAAGTGAAAGAAAATGATCACTAGTGGAAATTTGTTCCGAGATTGTAAAGAATTGATGGTTGAGGTGTGCCATATTAGCCAAAAGACATAGTTTATGGCCCTCAAAAGCTGAGTTTTGAATTTCCTTAAAATTAAATCATGAGGTGCGCCATGCCAAACAAAATCTTGAAATGCATGGCCTCTCGATTAGTTGATATTATTTATCCTTATATATCGAGGCATGTCATTTAGTGAATTTTCCATGGCCCTCGCAAAATTGCAAACGCGTAGTTGCTTTAGGCGCGTTATTTTAACAATTTACTTTCCTAAATTCGGGTGCACATTTATGTGACCCAAATTCAAATCTCAACATTAGATAAAATATGTTATGGACTGCGGGTACATTTATGTAAGGTGGTTCGAAACATATTTTAAATGACGTTGCAATCTTCCTTTAAAAGAATGAATAAAAGCGGTTAAAGTTAAAATTATACATAGGTTCAAAAATGTTTTAATTTAGATAATTATGCCAATTATAGAAGTTGAGCGACCGTGCTAGAACCACAGAACTCGGGAATGTCTAACACCTTCTCCCGTGTTAACAGAATTCCTTATCGGATTTCTGGTTCGCGGACTGTAATACAGAGTCAATCCTTTCCTCGATTCGCGATTTAAACCGGTGACTTGGGACACCATAAATCTTTCAAGTGGCGACTCTGAATCTTTAATAAATATAATTCGGTTTTGATTGTCCTTTAATTGGAAAAACTCCCTTTATTATACCCTTTTCGGGGGGGTAGTAAAAAAGGAGGTGTGATAACAAAGAGGTAGAGGCCAGTTTCCGGATCCAACTTTCGAGATCTGGGACCGCACCAGGAAACCAAGCAACAGCTACACCCTCGGAAAGGGATTAGATCGAGAAAAAGATGAGGTCGAGAAAGAGAATGGAAATAAGGATATAAAGTCACTATCGATAAGCATGTACTTACATTTCATGTTCAATTCCTCGGGGAATGTCATCCTCTCAGCAGGAATCAGGTTAGATGTCCTGATTCGGACAAACTGCTCATCCATCTTCGGTCTTTGTCCTCATCGATACTCGAGAAGAGAGATTTTATGGATCGGCGTTGCAGCTTTATCAGGCCACCTCAATAAAGGCGAGGGTTGTATAGCCTAATCAGGTGGTTGAGGGTAAAAGGCATCCCCTCGACCTGGCTCGAGAAGTATCTAATCAGATTGATGATGCCCCAGAATAAAGGGTTGATCTTGTAACAACCCGACCGGTCATTTTGAGTACTAGTGCTCCATTCAGCAGTCGGAGGCCATGAACAGCTTCATTTCAGGTATTATGGCTTATACGCGTGGTCGGAATTTAATTTCGGGAAGTTCGGGGTTGATTTGGGAAGAGAATTCTCATTTCGGAAGCTTAAAGTTGAAAGAATGAACTAGGATTGGAATTTTGAGTAAACGACCTTGGAATTGGGATCTGAAGGTTCCAGCAAGTTCGTATGATGATTTCTGACTTGGGCGTATGCCCGGAGTGGGTTTTGGATAACCCTGGAGCATTTTGACGCCTATTGTGGAAGATAGTATTTTAGGAAAAAATTCATAAGTTTGGTTTGAAGTGCATTTTGGTGTTATCGATGTCCGCTTGGGATTCCGAGACTGTGAATAGCTCCGTATAGTGATTCTGGAGTTGGGGGCGCGATCGGAAGTGAATTCGGAGGTCCGTAGACCATTTTGAAGCCATTTGGCTAAAGATAGAAAGTTGAAGGTTTTTGGAGAGTTTGACCGGGGGTTGACTTTTTGATATCGGGGTCAGAATCAAATTCCAGAAGTTAGAGTAGGTCCGTAATGTCAAATATGACTTGTGTGCAAAATTTGAAGTCAATCGGACGTGATTTGATAGGTTTAAAGATCGGAAGTAGAAGTCGGAATGTTCAAAGTTCATAAAGTTTGGATTGGAGGTCGATCGATGATTTTAGCATTGTTTGATGTGATTTGAGGCCTCGAGCAGGTCCGTAACGTGTTTTGGGATTGGTTGGTATGATTGGTTAAAGTCCCTGGGGCCTCGGGTGGATTCCGGGTGGTTAACAGATCAAAAATTGGATTTTTGGAAGAGCTGAGTTGCTGGTATCTGGTATTTCCGCTTCAGCGGAAATGGGACAGCAAAAGCGAGGAAGAACTCGCAGAAGCGGAAAGGGGGATAGGCCCAGGTAACCGCAGAAGCGGTTCCGCTTATGCGGCCCCCAGATCGCAGAAGCAGTCAGTCCAACTCAAGCCCAAAACCGCTGAAGCGGTTAGAAAGTCGCACAAGCGACATCCGCAGAAGCGGAAATGGCATCGCAGAAGCGAAAAGTGCTGAAGGCAGTGGGGTGTTTTAAAAGGTCGAATTTGGTTCTTTTCACTCATTTTCTTCACTTCATTTGGCGATTTTTGGAGGGTTCAAAGGAGGATCTTCATCAACAATGTTAAGGTAAGTTATTCTCACCTATTATAAGCTAAATACATTGATTGTGTATGAGATTAAGCATGGAAATTAGTATAAAAATTGAGGTTTTGGTTGAAAACCTAGAAAATTATAACCTTGGATTTTAGCCACGATTTTGAGTATGGAATTAGGAGAAAATCATATATTTGAGTTCCTAAGGTCATGGGTAACCTTTGTCTTCGAGAAAATTTGAATTCCGGACACGTGGGCCCGAGGGCATTTTGGTCAACTTTTCGTTCGGGATTAGGAATTGTTGTAAATTTGAGTTGTGAGGTATAGTTGAGCATATATTAATGGATTTGTATGATCATTGGCTAGTTTCGGGGCGTTATGCATTGGTTCAGGCCTTCGGAAGGATGTAGAATGCCCGCGGCAAGCCTTCAGAGCGAGGTGAGTCTCCTTTCTAATTCTGTGAGGGGAAAATTACCCCATAGGTGAGTTAAATTGATTATGTGCTCCTAGTTTTGGGGGCTACGTGCGCACGAGGTGACGAGAGTCCGTGTGTAGCTACTATTATATTATTGTCCGGGTAGTTTAGGACCCAAAAGCATGTTATATGTGGAATAAGTGTGAAATCATTGATAGCTCAGATTGCTTAAATCACATTAAATTAATAATTGGACTTTCTAAAAGACTTAAGCTTCTTTTTTCTCAAATTAATAAAGAGAATTGACCTTTCCTGAATATTTGCTCCACGTTG
>MU784471.1:0-24870 GCA_026770625.1 Nicotiana glauca
GTTTAAATAATTTTAAAAAGGAAGTGAATTGGGTTAGTTGGCTGGCCTTGTCTTCATGAGAGGCGCCATCACGACTAGTGTGGGTTTGGGTCATGACATAGTAGCTCCGTCATGTCATTTGGGATGTGTGTGCAAAATTTTAGGTCATTCGAACGTGTTTTGGTTAGGTTTTTGATTGAAAGTGTATTTTGATAAAATTTGAAGTTCTTAGGCTCAAATCCTTGTTTAATTTGAGTTTCCGGCATTGTGTTAGGTGGTTTAAGGATTGGTACAAGTTTGAATGAGGTATTAGGTGTTATTGGTGCTTTTGGTTGAGGTCCCGGGGGCCTCGGGATGATTTAGGGTGGTTAACGGAGAAATTTTTGAAGTGTTGCAGGAGCTGATTTCTTCTCTTCTGGTAATTTCGCTTCAGAAGCGGCCATTCTATCGCAGGAGCGGAATTTGGGCTCCCTCACCTTTTTCGCAGGTGCGGAAGATTAACCGCAGATGCGGTTACGCACCTGCCAGACTTTTATCGCAGATACGGCCCTGGGTCATTTGAGAGAAACCGCAAAAGCAGTAAGTACCCCGCAGAAGCAGGAACCATAGGTGTGGTAAAAGATCGCAGAAGCGGTACTTGACCTTTTAGTGAAAGTCGCAGAAGCGACTCATTTTCCGCATAAGCGGGACCGCAGAAGCAGAAACCACTGTTTAGATATGGAGATTTCGAGGGTTAGTTTTCAAAAGTTAGAAAAATCAAATTGAGCTCGGGGAAGGGCGATTTTGAGAGGGTTTTGAAGAGGAGATTATTGGGTAACGTTTCTTTAATCCTTTCTAGTTATATTTCATCATTATATAGTTAAATCCATCATTAAAACTTGAATTGAGAATCAAAAATTGGAAAAATTGGGTGAAACTTCATAGGCTAAACTATTGAATTTTGAGTGGGTGTTTGACCTACGATTTGGGAGATTTTTGTATGGTTAGACTCGTGAGAGTACGAGGGTTCTGAAAATGTAAAAATTATTCGATTCTGAGACGTTGGCCTGAAGGGCATTTTGGTTGTTATACCTAATTTCACGCTGCAGTTTTTAATTAAATAGTGAAACCAGTTGTTTGCGATGTTATTTACGATATGTAATTGAATTGAATAGATTTGGGCCATTAGGAGTCGGATACTCGTGGCAAAGGCGTGGTTTCTAGTTGATTTTTTTACCGGTTCGAGGTAAGTGGCTTGTCTAACCTTGTAAGGGGACCTCTCCCCTTAGGATTCGTTATTTGGTGTTTTGAGTGCCTTGTACGCGAGGTGACGAGTGCGTACTTGAGCCAATTGTTGAAAATCCGATTTTTACTTAAGATATTGAGATTGAGTTTCTTTCATATTTGCTTTATTCTACTTGTAATTATAACCTGTGCTAGATTAGAAAAGCATGTTTCGTTGATTTAACTTGCCTAATTCCTTAAGTTGCCTTGTCTGTACTACGTGAAGCATGCTAGGACAGTACTACCTGTCGCTGGTCTTTTGTACTTCATTTTTGTGTATCTTCTAGTTGTGATTGGGCATTTATATTGGGACTATGGATGTGGGATTCCGGTAGCTCCCCCATTTGTTTGTTTACTTTGGGACTAAAGGTTCGATTCCCGGTAGATCCCCCTGTACTTTTACTTTGGGATTGTGGGTTAGATTCCCAATAGATCCCCCTGCATATTGATGGTTGGACTATGGGACGGTATCCCGAGAGATCCTTCGGATTTACATATGTGATGGACTACGGGACGGTATCCCGGAAGATCCACTGGACAGTTGAGAAAAAGGTCTACAGGATGGTATCCTGGGAGATCCTCATTGTTATCACTGGTATAAGCTGCACAAATTTCGTGTTTACTTTGTTCTTTGTGTAGTTGTTATTGCCTTGTTGACCTTTCTTATCTCACTACTGTGCTCATTATTACTGTCAGTTTTTTCTCATACTGTTAATTTATTATTATTTTTTACCTCAGTAGGGCCCTGACCTTCCTCGTCACTACCCAACCGAGGTTAGGCTTGTCACTTATTGAGTATCGATGTGGTGTACTCATGCCCTTTCTGTGCATGTTTTTCATGTGCAGATCCAGGTTCCTCCACCCGAGCGTACTATCATCAAGGCAGAGAGATCTAGCGGAGACTTCGAGGTATATCTGCCGCGTCCGTAGACCAGGAGTCTCTACTCTATTCCAGCTTTAGTAGTTAGTTTATCTTTTCTTTCAGTTGTTTAGACATTTTGGAGTTAGAGCAGTGTTTTACGTTTCTATTAGCCTGTGGTTCCCGTGAGTTTTTGGGTTTTGGGATGAGATTGTAGACTTCCGCATTCTGTTTTTGAGTTGTATATGCCAAGTGGCACTTATATATATCGTTTCCTTCTAGATTTGCTTAGTTTAATTAAATGTTTTTGCAAGTTATATTAATTTCCGCATTGTTAGGCTTACCTAGTTGTAGGAACTAGGTGCCATCACGACATGTTCATGGAGGGTGAACTGGGGCCGTGATAGTTTAGGACCCAAAAACATGCTATACTTGGAATATCTGTAACCTTATTTACATTTGAATTGATTAAATCCTATCCAATTGGTAAATGAATTTCTAAAAACAATTAAACTTCATTTTTCTAAATTTTTAAAAGAGAATTGGTTTTCTTTGGGTAATTGTTTTATGATGAATTCTTGATTGACTGTCTGTGCGTGCTTAAATTCTAGAACGGACCGAACGCCTCAGTATATTAAATAGATGCATCTATGGTTCGTGTCATTCGACCCTCTGGCAGTGCACAATTTAAATATTGTTGGATCGGGTTGTACGACCTCGGCATGATTTGCGCATGCTTATATTGCTTGCCTTGAACTTATTGAAGTTGTAATTGCCTCTTCCCGGCTTAAGAATATATGTATAAATGGTGAAAAGGAATTTGGAAATTTTCTATAAAAGGAAGAATTGCTTACTTGCTTCAACCTATTGAATTACAATCATGTTTATAAAAATCTACGATTTAATATATTATTGATATAATATTATTGGACCACTAGTAAGTGTCGAAGTCTACATCTCGTCTCTACTTCTTCGATATTAGACGGGATAATCATTGGGTACACGTTGTCTTCATACTCATACTACACTTCTGTGCATTTTTTTTGCATAGGCACATGCATCTCTAGTGGCCTAGTGGGCGTAGCAGCATGGTTGATACGGATACTTAGGTGAGCTGCACTTCCGGTGACGATCCGCAGCCAGCAAGTCTCTTTCAGATTACTGTATTTATTTTTCGTCCAACATTGTATTCCGGACGGTTGTTGTATTATATTATTTCTTAGAAATTGCTCATGCACTTGTGACACCTGGTTCCGGGATGCCTATGGGTTTATTCAAAAATTTTAAAAGTTGTTAAATATTTCATTATTTATTCAGTGAAATTTATTATGTATTGTTTAAAAATATAAAAAAAAGTGATTTCAAAAATATTTAAAATGAGGATTTAATTAAGTATTTTGGTTGTCTTGCCTGATAGCGGTGTCCGGTGCCGTCATGACCCTTAGTGGATTTTGGGTCGTGACAATAGAAGCAATACAAACCAGTAGGAAAAGCAATGAAGTTGTGAAATCTCTTAAAGCATCTTAGCTCAGTATAAACTTCTTTAAAAATACCGTTTTAACATTTAAGCAAATAAATGCAAAGCAACTAGAACAGATAAGCACATAAAAGCTGCCCATCAGGCACAAATACCAACAAAACAGCCCCTCGGGCAACAATATGGAACAACACCAGCTCCTTGGGCTTTATCTAACATCACAATGGGAACTCGTGCTCACTGGGGGTGTGCAGACTCCTGGAGGGGCCCCTTACGGCCCAAGCGCAATATTAAGCCATCTCGTGGCATCATCACTAGGCTCTCGGCCTCATATCAATAAGCCACCTCATGGCATACAAATCTCAGGCCCTCGGCCTCATAATCACAATCAGTGTATCACCGCTATGGCGTGCAGCCCGACCCAAAGGTATCCTCATAACACAGGCCCTCAGCCTTACTCAGTCAAAAATCACATAAGCCACTCGGGCAACAGTAAAACATGATGCTCATCCCAAAATAATATTTGAAATATCATTTAATATATTAAAACAGAGTAAACATGGCTGAGTTATGTAAATAGTAGGATATAACATGTCTGAGTACACGTTTAAAGTCAAAACAGTGAGGAAATATCAGTAAAAATCCCATAAGGTCCAAATAGTTGGCACTAGGCCCAAATATGGCATTCCGTCCAAAACAAGATGATAGCAAACATTTTTCAATCAAATATGCAGTAAAACAAATCATTTGGGATGGACTAGGTCACAAATCTCCAATAGTGCACGACCCCACGCTCGTCATCTTGCATGTGCGTCACCTCAATATAGCACAACGATGTGCAATCCGGTGTTTCATACCCTCAGGACAACATTTACAATCATTACTCACGTCGATCTGGTCCAAACTCTAGTCCGCGATCCCTTTGCTCACACGAATCAACCTCCGGATGCTCCAAATCTAGCCACAATCAGTACGTAATCATTAAAATAGTCTAAGGGAGCAAATCCCACTCGAAAATAACCAATTTACATAAAAAATCCTAAAATTGGTCAAACCGGCCCCCGGGCCCACGTCTCGAATTTCGATAAAATATACATCAATATGTTCCTTATATCCCCACGAGTTCATACATATCAAAAGTACCAAAATCCAACCACAAACGATCCCTAAAATTCCAAATCCTAGGTCTCCAATTACAAGCCCTAGTTCTTCAATACTACACTTAAATTCCATGATTAATTAGGCAGAATTCACACAAGAATCGAGTATTGAGTTCAAAAATCTTATTCCAGGTGTTATCTCTTGAATCCCTCTTCAAATCCTCTCAAAAAGCTCCAAAATTGCCCAAAAATGGTGAAAGTTAGCCCCAAAATTGCCGACAATGGCCATTTAAACATTTTGCCCAGGCATCAAAAACCTTCTTCGCGAAGTTGACCAATTCTTCCTTCATCGCGATCGCGACAACCACTACCCGAACGCGAAAGCATGACTTTTTAACTCACCTCGAACGTGAAGAACAAACATCCCAGACCCAGTTGCTCACCTTCCTTCTATGCGAACGCGGCATGAACCTCACAAACGTGATGCACAAGACTCCAGCCCTTGGCGAACGCGGAGCCCTCATCGCGAACGCGAAGGCTAATTCCTCAACCTCACCAGCTAACCCTTCATGAACACGAGGACCTACTCGCGAACGTGAAGGTCAAATTTCCTGAAATCCTTTAGCAGTTTTTTGCAACTTCTCAAAATATGAAATGGCCCGATTGACCACACGAAGCTCACCCGAGGCCCTTGGGACCTCAACCAAACATGCCAACATATCCCATAATATCATTCAAACTTGTTCCAGACTTTAGAACGCTCAAAACAACATTAAAACACCAAATGCGTATCAAATTCAAGCCTAAGAATTCCAAAATCTTCCGAATTATGCTTTTGATAAACAAAATCCAACTAAACCACGTCCGAATGACCTGAAATTTTGCACACACGTCAAAAATGACACAAATGAGCTACTTCAAATTTCAGATTCTATTCCAACCCCTATATCAAAATCTCACCCATTAACCGGAAAACGCCAAAATCTCAGTTTCGCCAATTCAAGCCTAAACCTTCCACGGACTTCCAAAATGCATTTCGATCCCGCTTCTAAGTCCCACATCATCTGAGGGAGCTAACCAAATCATTAAAATTCTAATCTGAGATCATATACCAACAAGTCAAATCTTGATCAAACTTTTCAAATTTCAAGATTCAAACTGAGAACTGTTCTTCCAAATTCATTCCGATTACCCTGAAAACCAAAACTAACGATCTACATAAGTCATAATCCATCACACGGGGCAAGTCATGCCCGAGAACTGGTGAGAAAAGTACAAAATCTCAAAATGACCGGTCGGGTCATCACAGTTCGCGATACCAATTTTGCACTATTTTACACTTCTCTCCATTATAATATACTGGGTTATATAGCTTACAGTACTATATGCGGGATTGTGTATTTTTTTACATATCTAACCGTAAAAGTTCAGTCATTATTCAGTTATTTCTTGAATTTCAAAAGGAAATTTTCCACTGTTTTACACATCTCCATTATAATATACTGGCATATATAGCTTAATAAGTATCTTTTCCAGCATAATTTATAGGAAGCAACGAAAATAAGAACTCCAACAAGAGTTGCATCAGCAAAAATTATTAAATCTAACATATTATACTTAAAAACACACCATCAAAATTATAGTCTTCAATCCTTACAGCTTTATTACAGTTAACAAATTGGTCAAACTAAGGGTAAAAAATCTGGATTGTGCACATCCAGTAAAAAATACTGGACATTATGGTTTTGCAATATATACCTCCAGCAAAATATACAGGAAGCAAAATTTTAAATTATTTAAATCCAGTAAGTTGTTCTAGATATCAATTTTGCACTATCTTACACTTCTCTCCATTATAATATATTGGATTATATAGCTTCCAGTACTATATGCAGGATTGTTTGAATTTTTTACATATATAACCGTAAAAGTTTAGTCATTATTTAGTTATTTCTTGAATTTGAAGAGGAATTATTATCAAAATTAAGGCAAATAAAAATTTAAACAAAAAGATATTATATTAATAGATAATAAAACTACATAGCTATCTTCCAGATACTTCCACAAAACATAGCCTACTTCCAAATACTTCCAGTATAATTTACTGGATTTTAAAGGTTTATACACCAAAAAAGAATATAAAATAAAAAATTAATCATCCATATCGTTAGAGTCAAAGGAACTATCTCCTCCAGAGCCACCAGAACCGTCGTCTCGTGCAATCCCCTCCAACCTATCCAGCTTGTCCTTGATTCTTTCTAAATCAAGAACAAGAAGTAGTTTTTTCTTCTTTGCTGTAATTGACTACATATTTTTGGTTGAAATGCAGATTAATATACTGTATATTATGCTGGAATTAAAGACTACAAAATTTTTGTTTCCTATATATTTGGATGAAGATCTATCATTTGAAATTATATTATCCAGTATTACAACAACAATAACCCAGTATAATCCCACAAGTGGGGTCTGGGGAGGGTAATATGTACTCAGACCTTACCCCTACCCTGAGGGGTAGGGAGGCTGTTTCCCGGAGACCTTCAGCTCAAGACAGCAACAGAAAATGATATATTAGTACTATCAATAGACTCATATTAAAATAACATAAAATAACATAAAATACATAACATAACATAAAATACATAACATAACATAAAATAACAGAATAACAACAATATAAGAAATATAGGATATACGAAAAGTGTGGATGGTATACTAATATCCAACATATAAATCCCTGCATCAGTAGCTGATCAGTAGCATTCTAATATTACCTCCTAACTGGCTAGTCTCACTCTAGTGCGCTGTAGAAATATCCACAACTTCCCCCTAACCTACAATTTTAATGCTCGATCTCCACAATTCCCTGTCAAGGGCCATGTCCTCAGTAATCCTAAGCCGTGCCATGTCCTGCCTGATCATCTCTCCCCAATACTTCTTAGGTCTCCCTCTACCTCTCCTTGTGCCCACCACAGCAAGTCGCTCACACCTTCTCACTGGTGCATCAGTGCTCCTCCTCTGAATGTGCCCGAACCATCTGAGTCTTGTTTCCCGCATCTTGTCCTCTATGGGGGCCACGCCTACCTTCTGTCAAAATTCTCCATTCCAAAACTTATCCATTCTTGTACGCCCGCACATCCACCTCAACATCCTCATCTCTGCTACTTTCATCTTCTGGATGTGTGAGTTCTTAACCGGCCAACACTCGATCTCATACAACATGGTAGGCCTAACCACTGCTATATAAAACTTACCTTTTAGTGACGATGGAACTTTTTTGTCACACAGGACTCCCGTCGCTAACCTCCACTTCATCCACCCCACCCCTATACGGTGTGCGACATCCTCGTCAATCTCCACGATCCCCTGAATAACTGACCCAAGGTACTTGAAACTACCCCTCTTAGGGATGACTTGGGAGTCAAACCTCACTTCCGATCCCGCTTCCATCGGCTCGGTCCCAAATTTGCACTCGAGGTATTCCGTCTTCATCCTGCTCAACCTGAAACCTTTAGACTCAATGGCATATCCAAACTTCTAGCCTCTCGTTGACGCCGCGTCGTGTCTCGTCAATTAGGACTATGTCATCAGCAAATAGCATGCACCATGGAACCTCCCCTTGAATATGAAGCGTTATTGCATCCATCACCAGGGCAAATAGGAAAGGGCTGAACGCAGACCCTTGGTGCAACCCCGTAACAACCGAAAAATGCTTGGAGTTGCCTCCTACTGTCCTAACCCGAGTCTTAGCCCCATCATACATGTCTTTAATCTCCCTAATGTAGGCTACCGGGACCCCTTTAACCTCTAAGCATCTCCATAAGACCTCCCTAGGAACCCTGTTGTACGCTTTCTCTAGATCGATAAACACCATGTGGAGATCCTTCTTCTTATCCCTGTATTGTTCCACCATCCTCCTAATAAGGTGGATAGCTTATGTGGTAGATCACCCCGGCATGAACCCGAACTGGTTGTCTGAAATAGACATTGTCCTTCGCACTTTCATCTCTACCACTCTCTCCCAGACTTTCATGGTATGACTCAGTAATTTGATACCCCTATAGTTTTTACAGCTCTGGATATCGCCTTTGTTCTTATACAACGGAACTATTGTACTCTACCTCCACTCTTCAGGCATCCTATTAGTCTTGAATATAACATTAAACAACCCAGTAAGCCATTCCAAGCCTGCTCTACCCACAGACCTCCAAAGTTCAACTGGAATTTCATCTGGCCCGGTAGCTCTGCCCCTCCTCATCTTATGCATTGCCTCCATGACCTCATCGACCTCAATGTCCCTACAATAACTTAATTCATGGGGGTTGTCGGCATTCCTCAATTCACCTAGTATAATATCCCGATCCCCTTCTTCATTTAGAAGTTTATGAAAGTAGGTCTACCATCTCCTCTTAATCTGGTCATCCCCTATCAAAACTTTGTCGTCCTCATATTTTATGCACCTCACTTGGTCCAGATCCCGATCCGTCCTCTCTCTTACCTTAGCGAGTAGGAATAACTTCTTCTCCCCACCTTTGTCCCCTAGTTCCTCATACAGACGCGCAAAAGCTGCCGTCTTAGCCTCTGTTACTGCCATCTTCGCCTCCTTCCTAGCTACCTTATATCTCTCACTGTTCGCTCTCTTATCCTCCTCGCCAGTGCTCCCTACTAACCATAGGTAAGCTGCCTTCTTCGCTTCCATTTTACCTTGGATAATTGCATTCCACCACAAGTCTCCTTTGTGGCTACCGGCACGGCACGAAGATATCCCTAGCACCTCTCTCGCCGCCTTCCTTATACAGTCCGCCGTCATCGACCACATAGTGTTTGCATCCCCACTACTTGTCCAAGCTCCAGTAGTGCTCCCTATAAATTATGCTGGAAATGCTACTTATGAAGGCATATAAGCCAGTGCATTATAATAGAGAAGTTGAAAATAGTAGAAACTTGGTATCTAGAACAATTTACTAAAATTAAATAATTTAAAATTTATTTCCTGTATATTATATTGGAGGTATATATTGTTAAACCATAATATCCCGTGTTTAATACTGGACATAAATTATCCAGAATTTTCTACCCTAAATTTGCAAAATTTATTAATGGAAATAAAGTTGAAATGAATGGAGATTATATTTTTGATGGTGTGTTTTTATGTATAAAATATTATATTTAATATAATCTAACATATTACTTGAAGTTCTTATTTTGGTTAGTCCCTATAAATTATGCTCGAAATGCTACTTATCAAGGCATATAAGTCAGTATATTATAATGGAGAAGTGGAAAATAGTGAAACTTAGTATCTAGAACAATTTACTGAAATTAAATAATTTAATATTTTGGTTCCTGTATATTACACTGGAGGTTATATTATTAAATCATAATGTCTAGTATTTAATACTGGACGTGAACAATCCAGAATTTTTTACCATAAATTTATATAAAATGTTAGATTTAATATAATCTAACATATTAGTCGAAGTTATTATTTTGGTTACTCCCTATAAATTATGCTGGAAATGCTACTTATGAAGGCATATAAGCAAGTATATTATAATGGAGAAGTAAAAAATAGTGGAAACTTGGTATCTAGAATAATTTATCGAAATCAAATAATTTAATATTTTGTTTACTGTATATTATACTGGAGGTACATATTGTTAAGCCATAATATCCAGTATTTAATATTGAACGTGAGAAATCCAGAATTAAATTTGTATAAAATGTTAGATTTGATATAATCTAACATATTATTTTGAGTTCTTATTTTGGTTACTCTCTATAAATTATGCTGGAAATGCTATTTATGAAGGTATATAAGCCAGTACATTATAATGGAGAAGTGAAAAATAGTGAAAATTTGTATCTAGAACAATTGACTGAAATCAAATAATTTATTATTTTATTTCCTGTATATTACACTGGAGGTATATATTTTTTAACCATAATATCCAGTATTTAATACTGTACGTGAAAAATCCAAAAACTTTTAACCTAAATTTGACAAATTTTGGTTACTCCCTATAAATTATGCTGCAAATGCTACTTATGAAGGAATATAAGTCAATATATTATAATGGAGAAATAAAAAATAGTGGAAACTTGGTATCTAGAATAATTTACTGGAATTAAGTAATTTAATATTTTATTTCATGAAGGTATATATTGTTAAACCATAATGTCCAGTATTTAATAATGGACGTGAAAATCCAGAATTTTTTACCCTAAATTAGATCAATTTTGGTTATTCCCTATAAAATATGCTGGAAATGCTACTTATGAAGGGATATAAGCCAGTATATTATAATGGAGAAGTGGAAATAGTAAAAATTTGGTATCTAGAACAATTTACTAGAATTAAATAATTTAATATTTTGTTTCTTGTATATTAC
Organism: Nicotiana glauca; assembly: GCA_026770625.1. Classification (NCBI taxonomy): domain Eukaryota; kingdom Viridiplantae; phylum Streptophyta; class Magnoliopsida; order Solanales; family Solanaceae; genus Nicotiana; species Nicotiana glauca. Next base: position 11,071 of record MU784471.1, read on the forward strand.
ACTGGAGGTATATATTGTTAAACTACTATATCCCGTATTTAATACTGGATGTGAAAAATTCAGAATTTTTTATCCTAAATTTGACCAATTTTTGTTACTCCCTATAAATTATGCTGGAAATGCTACTTATGAAGGGATATAAGCCAGTTTATTATAATTAAGTAGTGAAAAATATTAAAAACTTGGTATCTAGAAGAATTTAAAATAATATTTCCTGTATATTATGCTGGAGATATATAGGTTTAAAGTATCATCTCCCTTATTTTATAATGGATGTGTACAATCCAGATTCCCTCTCCCTCTAATTTTAGAGATTTATTTGTAGAATTAAAATTATAAGCAGTGGAGATTATATAATACAAATAGCTTTGTATTACGTAATAAATATGGTATTTTATGAGGCAGTAGCTATTTTTATGACATAAGATACAAGTCACTCTAGTATAGCTGCCTATAATATTTAATCATTTCGTCAGTACTTCATGACCATTGAGTGCAGTCTTTTATGTATTTTAGTCACAAATTATATTATATGTTGGGAGTTGTGTTATAATAATAATTAAATTTTCAAAATTATTTCATAGGACTCCATATTTTGTGGATAATAAGTTGGATATCATAATTTTACAGGATTATACTCATTCAATATACTGGAGTCTAATTTTTATTTGTTTGTGTAATTTTAGTTCCTGTATATTATATTAATAGAAAATAAAACTACATCTTCCAGATACTTTCACAAAACATAGCCTACTTCCAGATATTTCCAGTATAATCTACTGGAGTTTAAAGGTTTATACACCAAAAAAGAATATAAAATAAAAAACTTATCATCTATATCGTCAGACTCAAAGGAACTATCTCCTCAAGAGCCACCAGAACCACCATCTCGCGCAATCCTCTCCAGCCTATCCAGTTGACAAGAATATTTTTTATCCTATACGTCTTCTATTCAGATATGTAACATTATTATACAATTATGGTAAGAAGAAGCAGCTGGAATATCTGGTTAGTGAAGATGAGGCCACTGGAAGACTAGATAAACCTTCCGTTTCAAAAAGGCACAAGATAAAGACCAAGAAATAGTTTTTTCTTCTTTGCTGTAATTGACGACATATTTTTAATTGAAATTCATATTAATATACTGTATATTATAATGGAATTAAAGACTACAAATTTTTGTTTCCTGTATATTTGGCTGCAGATCTATCATTTGAAATCATATTATCCAGTATTGCTCCCTATAAATTATGCTGGAAATGCTACTTATTGTAATGACCCGACCGGTCATTTTTGGAATTTACGCTCCTATCCCCTAGTAACTTCTTCCCCCAAGTTAATTTCTGCTATTTTGATTTGTCGGGATGTTCGATTTTGAGTTTCGGAGAGTTTTGGGACACTTGGTCCCTAAATGAGAGCTTAAGTGTTGGAAAATTGACCACAGTCGAAATAGTATGAAGACGGTCTCAGAATGGAAATCCGATGGTTCCGTTAGCTCCGTTGGGTGATTTGGGGTTGGGAGCGCGTTCGGATTGTGTTTTGGAATTTCGTAGCTAATTTAGGCTTGAAATGCCAAAGTTTGAATTTTCGAAGTATCCGGTCCGATAGAGAGATTTTTGATCCGATGGTCGGAATGGAATTTTGGAAGTTGCAGTAGTTCCGTCATGTCATTTAGGATGTGTGTGTCAAATTTCATGCCATTCGGACGTGGTTTGGTTAGGTTTTTGATCGAAATCGTATTTCGAGGGAAATTAGAGTTCTTAGGCTTAAATCCTTGATTTATTCGAGTTTTCGATGTTGTTTTAGGTGGTTTAGGGATTGGTGCAAGTTTGAATGACGTATTAGGTGTTGTTGGTGCTTTAGGTTGAGGTCCCGGGGGCCTCGGGTGTGTTTCGGAAGCTCAATGAGTCTTTTTCCTTCTATTTTGAACTGCTGATATCTGTCAGCTGGGACCCTTCTTCGCTTTCGCGTCTACTTCTCCGTGTTCGCGAAGAGTAATCTTGGAGGAGGAATTTATTGCTCATTACATTTGCGGTTAACCCCTCACGTTCGGGAAGGGTTGCCTTTCTCCTTCTTCACATTCGCATCCTATGCCTCGTATTCGCATAGCCGAATTTGGACTTGGGGTTGGGTGGCTATCTCTTCTTTGCGTTTGCGTAGGCCTCTACTTCATTGTCACGGCCCAAAATCCACTAAGGGTCGTGATGGCGCCGGACACTGCTGTCAAGCAAGTCGACCAAATTACTTAATCAAATTCTCGTTTTAATACTTTTGAAATCTAGGATTTTCCTTCAAATTTAGCAATTTAAAAGAGAGTTGTCTCCAATCAAATTTAAATGATAAGCAGTTACTACCAAATACTTCAAAACTATCCCAGAACCCAGTGTCACAAGTGCATGAGTAATTTCTAAGAAAAATTAGATAAAGTACAACCACTGTCCGGAACATAATATTGGACAGAAAATAAATATAGATAATTGAAAGAGACTCTGTTGGCTGCAGATCGCCTCGAGAAGTGCAGCTCACCTAAGTCTCCACCTCCTCCATGCTGCTATGCCCAGTAAGTCACTATAGTTACATATACCTGTGCAACAAAATGCAGAGAAGTGTAGTATGAGTACGAAAATAACGTGTACTCAATGAGTATCCCGTCTAATCTCGAAGAAGTAGAGACGAGATGGTCAACTTCGACAATTACTAGTGGTCCAATAATAATATGGTGAAGGTGGGAGGAAAACATGGATTTATCTAGCAATTATAACTCATAGAGCAAGAAAACAGGTAACACCTTCCCAAATAATAAGGAAATTCCAAGATTTGCTTTTCAATATCTTTATCAATTTATATCAGGCCATGAAAAGGCAATATCAACATTTAATATTTCAGGCAAGCAAAGTAAACATGCGCATATCATGCCGAGGTCGACGGCCCGCTCCAACAGAAATGTAAACTATGCACTTACCGAGGGTCGATGACGCGCCTATAGATGCATCTATTTAAATATGTCGAGGCGTTCGGCCCAATCCATAAATAAACACACAGATAGTCAATCAAGAAGTCAATATAGAGTAATTATCCAATGAAAACAAATCCTCTTTAACCATTTAAGAAAAATGAAGTTTTATCTGTTTAGAAATTCGTTTACTAATTCGATGTAATTTAAGCAATTCGAGCTATCAATAGGTTCGTAAATAATCCAAGTATAGCATGCTTTTGGGTCCTAACTACCCGGACAATAGCATAATAGTAGCTACGCACGGACTCTCGTCACCTCGTGCGTACGTAGCCCCCACAAATAGGAGCACACAATTAATTATTTTACCTATGGGGACAATTCCCTCTTACAAGGTTAGAAAGGAGACTCACCTCGCTCCGAAGATCCATAACCAGCACTCTACGCCCTTTCGAAGACTCGAATCGATGCACAACGCTCCAAAACTAGCCAATAATTATATAAATCCATTAATGTAGGCTAAGGTACTCAATATAATCCAATTTATAACAATTGCTAACCTCGATCGAAAAGTTGACGAAAACACCCTCGGGCCCACGTCCCCGTAATCCGAAATTTTTCGAAGATAAAGTTTACCCATAGCCTCACAAACTCAAATATATAATTTTCTATAAATTCCATACTCAAAATCGTTGTCAAAATTCAAGAATACTAATTTTTTAGGTTTTTCCTCAAACCCCAAGTTTTCTACAATTTTCCACATCTAAATCCATATATAAACCTTGTATATACCCAAAATTAGAAGAAATCACTTACCTTATGCTTGATGATGAAAATGTCACTCCAAAGCTGCTCCCAATCGGCTCCAATGGAAGAAAAATGAGGTTGAAATGAACCCAACCCCGGATCTTAAAAGACCTCACTGCCTCAGCAATTTCCGCACCTGGGGTCCCTTGACCGCTTCTGCGGTTCTGCAGGTGCGATTGAAATACTGCTTCTGCGGTTCTCCCTAGGACGCCCTTTTTCCGCTTCTGCGTTCCTCCTTCCGCATGTGCGGTCCCGCTTCTGCTGTCTACGAGCCCCTGACCAAAATCCACTTATGCGCTCCTCCTTCTGCAGTGCGGTCCCACTTCTATGGAAATATGACCACATCTGCGGTCCCAGCTCCATTGACCTCCAACCACTTCTGCGGTTAACCCACCGTAGAAGTGGTTATACCAGCAACCAGAGCATTCAGCTATCTTAAAATTCCAAGTTTCGATCCGTTAGCCACCCGGAATCCACCCGAAGCCCCAAGGACCCAACCAATCATACCAACCAGTCCCGTAACACATAACGGACTTGCTCGATGCCTCAAATCATATCAAACTATGCTAAAATCCCGAATCATGCTCCATTTCAACTTAATGAACTTTAGAATTTCAAACCTCTATTTTCGATGTTTAAACCTATCAAATCACGTCCGATTGACCTCTAATTTTGTACACAAGTCATATTCGACATTACGGACCTACTCCAACTTTCGGAATCCGATTCTGACCCCGATATCAAAAACTCCACTTCCGGTCAAACTTCTCAAAAACCTTCAAGTTTCTATCTTTAGCCAAATGGATCCAAAATGACCTACGGACCTCCGAATTCACTTCTGATCGCGCTCCCAACTCCAAAATCACCATGCGGAGCTATTCATAGACTCGGAATCCCAAACAGGCATCAATAACACTGAAATGCACTATAAGCCAAAGTTATGAAATTTCTTTCAAAATGCTACTTTCCACAATAGGCGCCAAAATGCTTCCGGGTCATCCAAAACCCCATCCGAGCATACGCCCAAGTCTAAAATCATCATACGGACCTGTTGGAACCTTCAGATCCCAATTTCGAGGTCGTTTAATCAAAATTCCAATCCTAGTTCATTCTTTCAACTTTAAGCTTCCGAAATAAGAATTCTCTTTCCAAATAAACTCTGGACTTCCCGAAATTCAATTCCGACCATGCGGACAAGTCATAGTACCTTAAATGAAGTTGCTCATGGCCTCAGACTGCTGAACGGAGCACTAGAACTCAAAACGACCGATCAGGTCATTACATTCTCTCCCACTTAAACATACGTTCGTCCTCGAACGTGCTGAGAACTACACTGAAGTAGTCTCAAATCACTAGTTAACTTCTCATGCACCTTCCCGTGCTACCACAACTCAGTTGAGCACATCAACTCGATCAATTCTGAAAATATTCCCTTTTATTCAATCAAATAAGCCTTAGAGCCCAATTCTAACATCCGAAGTTCTACGCCCAACCTGTTTCCAACATAAGATCACCATATCAATCACTACACGTTGTACCCAAACATGGTTGCATAACTTTGCGGAATTCACAGCTAGCATCACTTTACTCACCGGACCACAATAACACTTTCTGATCAACTTAGTCGAAATTCCACGAATCTGATGCTCCCATTGCACCCCGTGACATACACAGGTCTTACTCTAACTCTTATAATGCCGCCACAACGGAAGAGATGTGCAGAAATTCATAATCAACTGCCGAGTCAACCAATCATTGAGTCTATACTTCTGACAAAAAACATTACCACATTTTGAACCAAATAATGATCTTTGTTCCTTAATATATTCCATATAGTCAGATTGTACTGATCTTGAATCCAATGATCTCGTCTCACCCAGTACGAACTGTTCGGGTAATAAGCCACCCCGACATGACCAAAAGTCCTATATGATGCTACAATATGCCAATAGGCTACCGATTCGAACGCGATACAAAAAAGGAAGACGAACTCTGGAAGAAAATACCTAACTCACGCACTAATACGAACTTTCCTTAGAAAATAGGAGGCAAGGCATACAAAAATAGCATATAGAAAACTATACTCAACATCACACCGTTGCGGCGCGCGACCCGATCCATTTAACATACCCATGGCGGCGTGCCACCCGATCCACACATAGATCTCACATAAGGAGATGCATATCGAGCTGAATTTGCTCATTACAACAAAATACTGAATATTGGTCATAAACATGCTAAGTGCATAATAACATCCCTGAGTGAACATATAGCGATATAAGTTACAAAGCTCAAGCACAACTAAGGTGCGATATACAATCTGAATCTCAAGAGCCATTTTGCTCATATAACATCATTCCTACGCAGATCCCCATCACATAAGCAATTCACCAAGCCGTCTCACAACTCGCACGGCGCAATACATCATTACATGAAATAGCTAACGACCATATAACACCCCGACTATTCTTCCACAAGGAGAGCTTCACTGAAATGAACAAAACTGGCCTGACATAGAGCCCATATTCACATTTAAATCTAACCACCAACCTCAAGTCGATCCTGATCGTATCAACTAAGCTAATAACCCTTCAAAGGTCCATACTAACTTCCCTCTTCTCATAACACACAAGAACAACCTCATAACCGAAGTACTCATCCACAATCCACAACTCAGTAATTGAGTGCCCTCCAGGCATATATTCTCAGTTTATGGACATCATCACAAATCTTCTTACTTAGCTTAACTTCTTCAATCAATCAAGTGACTACATGCCATACTTATACGATCTTCCTGTAAGACACACTCCCACAACCTACCATAATAAACAATTGGGTCTTACCTCTAAACCACCGGCCGCACTGAAAAGCGATCAAGAATCATTAACCAGGATGCAAAGCCTTTTTCACAAAACACCAATCTTAGGTGACACTGAAGACAATACCAACTTACCTTGAACATCGAAACTCCTTTCCTGCTCATCTGAGCTCGTGACATCCTTGTCTACATCGAACTGTTACCTTGATCTATACTTCAAATTCTATACCACTCACTGCACCTCATTCCAATATACGGTAGAACATACTTTTCATCATAGCTTCGAAACCACCTTCGGGCTAACACTTCGTCATATAAAAGCTTTTCACTTAACTCACTTCAGGAGAACCTAGCAACACGCAGGTAAATTCTCATAACCGTAGAACATGAAAATCTCTAAGTAGTAGTCTAAGCCACCATAGCCCTTCCGATATCCGCTTCCACATAACCAGCCATAATTGTAGAATGCTTCTAAATAACATCAATTACGGAGGCCAACAAGCCTCACACGTACCGCCACAAATCACATGCACAGCTTGATCACGCTGAAGGGACTAATCTCTACCACCAATACGCCAACTCAACTGTGGTTAACCAATATATCTTCCTTCGATTTACCCTGACTGCCTTAGTAACAACAATAATTCCTTTCAACACATAACACACTCCATCCGCACTCACCCCGAGTGACCTTGAACCGTGAGACCATGCTGTCTCAAATCACATGAACCATTTCATACCTTCCTTGTGCGCTTATTCGCACCCTCAACTGATATGCCCATTCTGCTAATCCTTCTACGAATCCGAAGTCCTTTCTCATTTTCCTCTCAAGTGCTACACGGCAAGTCAAAACATCATAGAGCATTTTGGGCCTCCACTCATAAGCTGCTGCAAAATCTTGGTTCTCAACTGTACCTATAGGCTCGAAATCATTAGGCATCACACTTTATCTATTGAATTCACTAGGACCGTTGTTGAGAGCCACCCGCTCTGACTTGGCCCCGTATATAATCAATTCCATGAATCTTCTAGCACATGAATACCCCATTGGTGATGCACCTGGAAGAATCCCTTCCCTCGGAACCCGCATCTTTACAAACACAATCCTAAATCCTTCCCCAAGTCTGAACATGGGCCAATAAGGCCAACGATAGCCCACCTTTAATAATTCCTTTGCTCAAATTACCACTTATGGTCTTTTCCCGTAGCTGAAAAAGCCCATCAATATTCTAATAACTAGAAACCTCGCAAGTAGTTAACTATGCAACCCCATCATAGGCGGTGGGACTCTCCCACTTAGCTTGAAGAAACTATTACACAACTCTGGAATTTACCAGGATTCTTAATCTCCTATTGACATAACCTTGCGTAATCAACCGCCAAAATTCCTGATATCTTACTATAGAAATCATTGACAACATTCGCACGACAATTCCTTCGTTGTATAACCAATAGAATTCTTCGCAGAAGCTTTGCTAACCATGCGACCGCTAACCTGCTCACAGGGAATAACCCACCTGTGGAACTCGCTCCACGGCATCTTCCAATGTTGCTGCACGGGGTACAATCACTACGACATCAATAACCCATCCTGAGTCCGAGCTCACTCTTTAGTCACACAAGTCCATTTATCCCTTATGGATATCACTTAAGTGTGAGGCGACAAGTCCATTTATCCCTTATGGATATCACTTAAGTGTGCGGCGACATCCTCCCAATTCAAAGTTATGTTGTATCCTTCTTTTTTTCGGGCAGCTCCTTCCCGTTATATCAAATCTCCCGTTGCATAATAGCCCATACTTCAAATTGAATTCGTAGACCCCAATCACCAATCACTAATATTATCAAATCACTCCAAACTCTCCTTAAAGTACGTGGTCATCCCACTGCAAGCCCATATGCAACTCCACCACTCTCCCACTTTGGCGGAACTCATTCCCTTAATCGACTACTCGACCCTTGACCTATTATATTCGGACTTTTAGAAATTTTAGCCACAACCTGACACCTCCCACGTGTCTTTGCTCATCCTTTGCTGCTCAGCTGCTACCTTAAATAAAATCTATCTTCGTAGCACTTGAATCCACAAATAGCAAATAACTTTAAATTTTTCCGGAGATCATCTCTCTCGAGCTTCCAATATTAGAAATGTCGATTCAATCCTGAACCACCTTGCCTCGCGACATCTATAGTCGCTTCTTCAATACTAACCCGCAATATCCTGCCCTAAAGGCGAATTGTAGAAGATCATAACACCGGTGAGTTTAGTACATTCATCAAGGACAATGACACATCACAGATGAGAATTCCTCCATGCTTACAAATACCAAGCCTCATTACTCCATCATCACAAATCTGTACATTCTTAGTCCGATTGCCTTTCCCCACTGGAAGTAAAATACTGAATCACACACTGAGTAAACTTCCCTTCAAGTTATTCACTGCCCCGGTACGTGGGTAAATATCCTATCATCATAACACTACTATGGAACAATCATTCATAAGCATCATGACAACTTGAGTATAGCCCCAGAGCCCTCAGAAGTACCATTGTTGGGCTGAAATAATAAAATATCATTCTACAAGCGATGATAATAATCCGATCAGCTATACCGGGAGAAACATCTCGTATCCCACCTATAGTACCATTACGGTCCTTCAATTCTCAATTTATAACAAGCGGTTCGCATTGCGTAAGATTGAGTAGGAAGGAAACAAAGGCATAAGCCTCACAGGAATCAAATCGCACGATAAGGAATAAGGAAGGAAAGTACTCCTAACAGCCCTGCAGCCTCCCGAGGATAAGTACAGACGTCACCATACTGATACGCGAGACTCTACTAGACTTGCTCATGACTCGTGAGACCCTAGGAACCTAGTGCTCTGATACCATGTTGTCACGGCCCAAAATCCACTAAGAGTCGTGATAGCGCCAGACACTGCTGTCAGGCAAGCCAACCAAATTACTTAATCAAATTCTCGTTTTAATACTTTTGAAATCTAGGATTTTCCTTCAAATTTAGCAATTTAAAAGACAGTTGCCTTAAATCAGATTTAAATGATAAGCAGTTACTACCAAATACTTCAAAACCATCTGGAAATCCGGTGTCACAAGTGTATGAGCAATTTCTAAGAAAAATTAGATAGAGTACAACCACTACCCGAAACACAATATTGGATAGAAAATAAATACGGATAATTGAAAGAGACTCTGTTGACTGTAGGTCACCTCGAGAAGTACAGCTCACCTAAGTCTCCGCCTCTATCATGTTGTTACGCCCAGTAGGTCACTAGAGTTACATATACCTATGCAACAAAAATGCACAGAAGTGTAGTATGAGTACGAAAACAACGTGTACTCAATGAGTATCCCATCTAATCTCGAAGAAGTAGAGACGAAATGGTCAACTTCGACAATTACTAGTGGTCTAATAATAATATGGTGAAGGTGGGAGGAAAACATGGATTTATCTAGCAATTATAACTCATAGAGCAAGAAAACAGGTAACACCTTCCCAAATAATAAGGAAATTCCAAGATTTACTTTTCAATATCTTTATCAATTTATATTAGGCCATGAAAAGGCAATATTAACATTTAATATTTCAGGCAAGCAATGTAAGCATGCGCATATCATGCCAAGGTCGATGGCTCGCTCCAACAGAAATGTAAACTGTGCACTTACCGAGGGTCAACGGCGCGCCTATAGATGCATCTATTTAATCTACCGAGGCGTTCAGACCGATCCATAAATAAACACTTAGGCAGTTAATTAAGAAGTCCACACGGAGTAATTATCCAATGAAAACAAATCCTCTTTAACCATTTAAGAAAAATGAAGTTTTATCTGTTTAGAAATTCGTTTACTAATTCGATGTGATTTAAGCAATTCGAGCTATCAATAGGTTCGTAAATAATCCAAGTATAGCATGCTTTTAGGTCCTAACTACCTGGACAATAGCATAATAGTAGCTACGCACGGACTCTCATCACCTCGTGCGTACGTAAACCCCACAAATAGGAGCACATAATTAATTATTTCACCTATAGGGACAATTTCCTCTTACAAGGTTAGAAAGGAGACTCAACTCGCTCCGAAGATCCATAATCGGCACTCCACGCCCTTTAAAAGACATGAATTGATGCACAACGCTCAAAAACTAGCCAATAATTATGTAAATCCATTAATATATGCTAAGGTACTCATTATAATCAAATTTATGACAATTCCTAACCCCCGATCGAAAAGTTGACGAAAATGCCCTCGGGCCCACGTGTCCGAAATCCAAAATTTTTCAAAGATAAAGTTTACCCATAGCTTCACGAGCTCAAATATATAATTTTCTCTAAATTCTATACTCAAAATCGTGGTCAAAATCCAAGAATACTAATTCTTTAGGTTTTTCCTCAAACCCCAAGTTTTCTACAATTTTCCATATCTAAATCCATATATAAACCTTGTATATACTCAAAACTAGAAGAAATCACTTACCTTATGCTTGGTGATGAAAATGGCACTCCAAAGTTGCTCCCAATCGGCTCCAATGGAAGAAAAATGGGGTTAAAATGAACCCAACCCCGGATCTTAAAAGACCTCACTACCTCAGCAATTTTCGCACCTTGGGTCCCTTGACCGCTTCTGCAGTTCTGCAAGTGCGGTTGAAATACCACTTCTTCGGTCCTCCCTAGGCCGCCCTTTTTCCGCTTTTGTGTTCCTCCTTCCACAGGTGCGGTCCCGCTTCTGCAGAACCTTGACCGCATCTGCGGTCTACGAGCCCCTGACCAAAATCCGCTTCTGCGCTCCTCCTTCCGCAGGTGCGGTCCCGCTTCTGTAGAAATATGACCACATCTGTGGTCCCGGCTCCCTTAACCTCCAACCGCTTCTGCGGTTCCTTTTCTCGCTTATGCGGTTAACCCACTGCAGAAGTGGTTATACCAGCAACCAGATCATTCAGCTATCTTAAAATTCCAAGTTTCGATCCGTTAGCCACTCGAAATCCATCCGAGGCCCACGGGACCCCAACCAATCATACCAACCAGTCCTGTAATACATTACGGACTTACTCGAGACCTTAAATCATATCAAACAATGCTAAAATCCCGAATCACGCTCCATTTAAATTTAATGAACTTTAGAATTTCAAACCTCTATTTTCTTTGTTTAAACCTATCAAATCACGTCCGATTGACCTCAAATTTTGCACACAAGTCATATTCAACATTACGGACCTACTCCAACTTTCGGAATTCGATTCTGACCCCGATATCAAAGAGTCCACTTCCGGTCAAACTTCTCAAAAACCTTCAAGTTTCTATCTTTAGCCAAATGGCTCCAAAATGACCTACGGACCTCCGAATTCACTTCCGATCGCGCTCCTAACTCCAGAATCACCATACGAAGCTATTCACAGACTCAGAATCCCAAACAGACATCGATAACAATGAAATACACTATAAGCCATACTTATTAAATTTCTTTCAAAATGATTTCCACAATAGGTGCCAAAACGCTCTCGGGTCATCCAAAACCCGATCCGAGCATATGCCCAAGTCTGAAATCATCATACGAACCTTCTAGAACCTTCAGATCCCAATTCCAAGGTCGTTTACTCAAAATTCCAATCCTAGTTCATTCTTTCAACTTTAAGCTTCCGAAATAAGAATTCTCTTTCCAAATCAACTCTAGACTTCCCGAAATTCAATTCCGACCACGCGTACAAGTCATAATGCCTGAAATTAAGCTGCTCATGGCCTCAAACTGCTGAACGGAGCGCTAGAACTCAAAACAACCAGTCAGGTCGTTACATTCCTACTCTATGCGTTCGCGACCCCTTCCTCGCGTTCGCGTAGGCCTTTCATGGCAGCTTCAGTTTCTCTTCTTCGCGAACGCGATCGCCTTTCTGCGTTCATGATGCTTTACATATCTGGGCAGAATATAAGTTTTTCAAATCGAGAGTTTCGCCATTTTTATCACATTTTGACTTCTAGAGCTCGGTTATTAGTGATTTTTGGTGGGATTTTCATGTTATTCGATTGGTCAAGTGTTCTTCAACTAGAATTAAATATATTCCATGAATTTGTACTTATTTGTATCATGTAAATTGTGTTTTGGGTTGGGGAAGGAGATGGTTTTTGAAGAAAAATTCTAAAATAAAAAATCATGGTTTGGGGGACCAAATGACATCGGATTTGGATAATTTTAGTGTGGCTGGACTCGTGTGAGGGTGAGGATTCTAAAAATATAAATTTCACCTGATTCCAAGACGTGGGCCCGAGGTTTGGTCATTTTACATAATTCCGCGTATTAGCTTAGAATTTAATTGTAGAATCAATTACTTGAAGTGTTATTTACATTATGAAATCGAATTGAATATATTTGGGCTATTTGGAGTCGAGTACTCGTGGCAAGAACGTGGTTTCTAGTTGATTTTGAGCCGGTTCGAGGTAAGTATCTTGCCTAACCTTGTGTGGGGGGACTTCCCCTTAGGATTTGAGTATTCTCTATTGATTGTAATCTGAGTATGCGAGGTGACGAGTGCATGCTCGGACTTATTTGTGAAAACTTGGCCTTTTAGGATTCTTAGGTCCTTATATTCACTGAGTATGAAGTTGTTCTTGATATGATTGAAATTCCTATTACTAGTTTAGTCTCTATTTGTTTTACTTGGAATTTACTGCTTTATGGTTCATTCTTATTGCCTAATTGACTCTTACTATTGCTTAACCTAAGATCTTCCCTCTATTGTCGCATTATCTTTCATAACTGCTTGTTTTTATTGGAAATCATTATTATCACCTATGTAATTATTTAGTCTTAATTGAAATTGTTGTATATCCTTCGTAACCTACCAAACCTTTAAAAGAAGAGTAGACATTCTATGTTTAGTTGATATTTCCTTATTTGAAATTTACTTGAATCTTGTTAACTCCCTTATTGTTGAACTACATGCTAAGGGGTTGTTGCTTCATATTATTTTCTCTCTTGTTGAGTTGTTCTTATTACATTTAGCATTCTCTATTGTGGTTATTCCTTGTGAGCTAGTTTTACCATCCCCTGGTGAACAAAAGATTTTTAAGTTGATTCACTTGTTGTGTTCTTGTATATATATTGTTATTGTTGTTGTACTTAGGGTGTTGGTGCGGTTATTGATATTGTGATGCAAATAATATATATATATATATATATATATATATATATATATATATATATATATATATATAT
>MU784471.1:27193-38495 GCA_026770625.1 Nicotiana glauca
ATCTATCATATATATATATATATATATATATATATATATATATATATATATGTGTGTGTGTAGGTTGCGCATGTGGCGAAATAAGGTGGGAACATTATGATGCATGTGTGGTGAAACAAGGCGGCACTTATTATGTTATTATTTGCACACGTGGCGGAACAAGGTGGGCTATATCTGGGGTTAATTATGAGTATTTGTGATGGCCTGAGGGCATTTCTATTTGTTCAAATGTTTTGATTATGGTACGTTTACCTATATGAACTTTGTCCCGTGGAAGTTATGAGGTGAGTTGTCAGTGTGACCATGAGGTTGATGGGGGCACGGGATGCCAGTGGTTAGATTTCAGGTACTGGGACTCGTGAGTTGTAATTATCCGAGATTCGGTAATTCGTGGTAATTGTTGGATAAGACCTGATGTGAACACCATCGTAGAATCTGAGATTATTATTTTGTTTTCCCTTTACTGTATTGTGATTGTAGGATTTGGGATGAGTTTTTGCCATTCTTATGTGTCATCATTCTTAATATTTTTGTTGTTACTTGTTGTTCTCTTCCCTTATTGTAATTGTAGCATTGTTGGTCACTCTGTACAGTCTTTATATAAACATACATCATGTTCCATTGTTCCTATCATTGCACAGTTTATTAGACTGCTAGGTGTCTCGACTGTTCCTCGTCACTACTCTACCGAAGTTAGTCTTGATACTTACTGGGCACCACCGTGGTGTGCTCATGCTACTCTTCTGCACATTTTCGTTGTGCAGATCCATGTACTTTCCACTTAGTTCTATCATCCTTGGGAGGAGGCATTCTGTAGAGACTTCGAGGTATATATGCTACGTCCGCAGACTGAGGAGTCCCTTTCTATCTTCTGTAATAAGTATAGTCCCTTCTGTATTATCCTTTATTTAGATATTTCCGGAGTTAGAGCTTCTTATGTATCTCATAGCTTGTGATTTGTGAGATTCTGGGTTTTGGGAACTTTGTTAGCTTCGAGAGTTAATATTGTATGTGCCGAGCGGTACCTTAAAAACTGCTTATTTTCCGATTTTAGTTATTTCTTCCGCCATTATTGTTCATATTCCGCATTGTTAGGCTTACCTAGTCATATAGACTATGCCGTCACGATGGTTCACGGAGGGCTTACTAGGGTCGTGACAAGTTGGTATCAGAGCTCTAGGTTCATAGAAGTCATGAATCACAAGCCGGTTTATTAGAGTCTCATATATCGGTATGGAGACGTCTGTACTTATCTGCGAGAGGCTATGTAACTATTAGGAAAATTTCACTTTATTTGATTTCCCTGTCGTGCGAGATTTTCAACATCAGAATCCTAAACCTTTGTCTTCTACTCTCTTACAGATGGTGAGGACACGTAATACCCGAGATGATCAGGCACCCACGCCGTAGAGGCCGAGAACGCACACGTGGTGCAGCGAGATCACCTATGCGAGTTGCCGCCGAGGCACCACCAGTAGATCCAGCTAGAGTCCAGGCACCTAACACGCCTACTGCTACTACTCCAGCCTTTCAGGAGACTTTGGCACAGTTCATGAGCATGTACAGCATTGGCTCAGGCGGGGTTGCTTACCCTTGCTGCAGCCACATCCCAGGCCGGGGGAGGAGTACAGACTACCGCCGCCCATACTCTTGAGCAGTGAGTGCATGTCGAACAGGTCCTTGAGATTATTTTTGTGCAGCCTGCAGTCCGAGATCAGCCCGAGGGCAGGGCAACAGCTTCCGAGGAGGAGCAACTAAGGCTTGAGAGGTTCAAGAAGTGCAAGCCTCCTGTATTTAGTGGTCTAGAATCGAAGGATGCTCTAGGATTTCTATATGAGTGTTATCGCATTCTTTATACCATGGGTATATCAGAATCGAGTGGGGTTTCTTCCACCGCCTTCCAACTTCGAGGAGTCGCCTATCAGTGGTAGCGTGCTTATGAGTTAGACAGACCGGACGAGGATACTTCACTGACGTGGATCCAGTTTTCAGATATGTTCCTGAGAGAGTTTGTCCCTTAGAGCCTCAGGTACACATGGCGCACTGAGTTTGAGCATTTGCGCTAAAGTATTATGACCGTATCGGAGTACGCTGTCCGTTACACCAGCTTGGCTAGACATGCCCCAGCCTTGATTTTTACTATTCGTGAGAAGGTTCGCTGGTTTGTTAAGGGACTTATTCCCAGCATCAGGTCTAACATGGCTCGTGAGTTGGAGATAGATATTTCTTATCAGCAGGTGGTGAGCATTGCTAAGAGGATAGAGGGTATGCATGCTAGGGAGAGAGAGGACAAATGGGGTCATGCGAGAGAGGGTAGATGAGATCAGGAAAGAGAGTTTGAAGAGGCGAGAAGACCTCATAGACCGGGGAGATATGTTGGTCCTTATTTTGGAGGCAAGGTACGTCATGGTAGAGGTTTTGTGGGTCAGCCAGTTCAGTTCGCGCTTCAGGCTTTGCATGGTGACTCAGGTATTCATGGGTCTCGGAGTACCCGTACCACATAGTTCCCACCGCCTCGTCAGCAGAGAGGATGCTTTGAGTGTGGAGATACTAGCCACACGGTGAGAGATTGTCCCAGACTTCAGACCGATGTGTCACAGCAAGGTATTCAGGCGAGTAGAGGGTGTTTAAGAGGGGGAGGCCCAACCCGTTGATGTGTTTCATATAGTAGGCTTAAGGCCGTTGTGCTAGGTGATGTCATTTAGGTATGCCTCAGTTTATTATAAAGGAGCACCATCCGTAGTTCATTACAGTCCTGCTTATCCGGGATGAGTTCCCCTATTCTATTGCTCCCTTTATGGGTGCGTTTCATGATTTGCACTCTATTTATGTGATTATCCTGTTGGGAGGTTCTATGAATGATAGCCGTGTCTATCGTCTATTTCTAGCCATTGTCAGGAGTTGTGAAACTAGTAGTAAAATTCCCGTTGTCCGTTTTGGTAGGTTTTATGTGATTTCTGAGTATCCTTGGTTGCAAGCTGTGATTTCTTATGCTCCATTGGTGTGGGAGCCAGTCCGTGTTGTAATTTGTCGATGGAATTGATCTAGTGAGAGTCTCTAGATGGCTTGATGTGTACCCTACTTGTGATTCATAGTTGAGGGCGGGACCCTTGTGATTTCATATGAATTGATGTGTTGAGACCGGGCTGTGTACCGCGATGAGAGTTATATCAGTATAAGATCCTTGTGATTCTTTTTATATGCTTTAATTATTTTTCGTTAGGTTGTTTTGTAGATTAGCATTGATAGAAAATCTGTACCTGTCTAACTTGTTTGATAGATCCCTTATGTGTTTCCCTTCCCATATTCAATCATTTTCGTTCTGTGCTTATTGAGTTTTAGCTTGTGAGGTGTGTGCCCATTGGTATTAGCTGAGATTTAGTTATTCAGGTGTTTAGTTATGTAGTTTTTGTGGTTATTGTATCATCGCCAGTGTTTTGGAGGTTTGAGAAGATTTCCTATTGAATATGAGGTTTATGGCCGGTGTGGATTTGATCTCACGCAAGTATTGTTATCAGAAATGTTATTGTGGGCCTATGTGCGATGTGTCATGTTGTGTGGTTGTACCCCGTGGGTGTTGGCGCGAAAGTAGCTGGTTGAGACTGATATCGAGTATGGATTTAAAATCGGGTCTTTTGGAAGTGGATGGAAGGTGAAAATTCTGGTTCTAAGGTTTATTAGTATGGCTAGAAAGGCTAAATTTCAGTTGGGATGTGTCGTCGGGCTTATGTGGATTGGGTGACTTGAGGACCTTTCACGACCCCAACCCCGGTTGTGATGGCGCCCAACACACAGCTAGGCAAGCTTGACCAATTAACAACCTTAACCCATTTCTCATACAGTTCATTATTAGCTAACACAGTTGAATTTCCAAATCATCAAATTAGAAGTCTGAAATAAGAGTTAAACATGCGGAATTTCGAATAATAATCCTACTACATAGCCCATATAGACCCGGTGTCACAAGTCTGAGCCTCTAATACAAGTTCAATAGCCTAATACATAGCAATCTAAGGAATGCGGATAAAGTAAGAGAATAGAAGGGAGAGATCAGGGCTGCGAATGCAGTGCAGCTACCTCGATGCTCCCGGATATGCGCTGCCCGACTGAAAATCCTCAACAGCCTCAGATGCACCTGAATCTGCACGCAAGGTGCAGGGAGTAATGTGAGTACTCCAACCCAGTAAGTAATAAGCATAAATAATGATTGAGAGTAAGAAATCATGGAGGAACACAGAGTAATCTATATTGATGCAGTTTAAAAACAAGTAATATGAAAGCAATAAACAATGAAATCGAAATATGGAAATGTTAGAGCAAATAAGCAGTTAAGTGACAGATATATATAAAGAAAATCAACACATAGAACGGTACTCTATAGTACCCACTGCGTGCAGCCCGATCCATTTATTTATTGTTGACAACGCTCACTAAGGGTGTACAGACTTCGGGAGGGGCCCTTTACAGCCCAAGCGCTACAACAAGCCATCTCGTGGCACCAATCTAGGCCCTCGGCCTTATATCAATATCAGAATAACACTGCTGCGGCGTGCAGCCCGATCCCATAGTATCCTCACATCTGGCCATTGGCCATACTCAATCCATAAATCATATAAGCCCCTCGGGAATTAGTAAAACAGTAACTCTCAGCCCAAACATCATTTAACATATCATTTTAGTTTCAAAATCGAGTAAAAGTGGTTGAGTTGTAAAACAGTAGAAAATGGTACGACTGAGTTCAAGTAGTAAATTAAAACAGTGAGGAAATAGTGATAGAAACTCCCCGAAAGTGTTCAAACAGTTGGCACGAAGCCCAATTATGACAATTAGTCCAAATAATGATGATATCAATAAGCCTCAATCAAATACGCGGTAAAAGCATCACTTGGGACGGAACAAGTCACAATCCCCAATAGTAAACGACCCCACGCTCGTCATTAAGCGTGTGCCTCACATCAATATAGCACTACGATGTGCAAATCCGAGATTTCTAACCCTCATGACATTATTTACATTCATTACTCACCTCAAACCAGCCAAAACTCTAGCTCTCTATGCCCTTGCTTCTCAAATCGGTCTCCTCACGCGTCAAATCTGACCAAAACCAGAGCGAATACGTCACAATAAGCTAACGGAACAAAACCCAAATGAAAACAATCGAAAAATATCAAAAATCCCAAAATTAGCAAAACCCGAGCTCCGGGCTCACTTCTCTAAACTCAAAAATTTTAACCTCAACGGGTTCTTTATCTCGCCACGAGTCTATGCATATAAACAACACCAAAATCAGAGTCCAAATGACCCCTCAAATCCCAATTTAAAATCTCAAAATCTCAAGCCCTAGTTCTTCCATTTTTGGCTAAATTTCCATGAATTTCTAGGTTGATTCCACAGTATAATCACGTTTTTGGTTCATAAAACTTACCTCCAATCAATCCTCTTCGAATCCCTCTTCAATTTTTCTCAAAGAGCTCTCAAAATATTCAACAATGGTGGAAAAATGACTTAAGCTCGCGGAATAAAATGTTTAAAACCTTCTGCCCAGCTACAGTAATTCCTTCTATGCGAACACGGTCAAACCCACACGTTTGTGATGCACAAAACTTTCCTTGACAAAAATAACCCTTCGCAAACACGGTACCCTACCCGCGAACGCGAAGCTTTCACTACCTCAACTATGTGAACGTGACCCCTTGGCCACTAACGCGAAGAACAACACAAACGGACCCCAGATCCTCCTATGCGAACACGAATAACACCCCGCGAACGCGAAGCACCAGAAACTCACCTTCCGCGTTCGCGGACCAAATATCACGAATGCGAAGAACAAAAATAGGCCTGCCAAAAATTCTTCTATGAGATCGCGGCCCCAGGCTCGTGATTGCAAAGACCAAATTACCCCTGCAACATCTGCTGCAATTTCTGTAATTTCTCAAGGTTCAAAACTTCTCGATAGCCATCCGAAATCATCCCGAGGCCCCCCGAGACCTCAACCAAAAGTACCAAAACTTCCTAAAACATCATTCAAACTCGTTCCAATCATTAAAACACCTCAAACAACACCAAAACCATCAAATTATATCGAATTCAAGCCTAAGTTCTTCTAAAACTTCCGAAACACACATTTGATCAAAAACCCAACCAAATCACCTTCGAATGACCTAAAGTTTTCCACACACATCCCAAATCATATAATGAAGCTACAGAAACTCTTGAAATTCTATTCCGACCCTCGGATCAAAACCCCACCTATCAACCGAAAATTGCCAAAATACTAACTTCGCCAATTCAAGCCTAATTCTACACCGAACCTCCAAAACCAATTCCGATCACACTTCTAAGCCTCAAATCACCTCCAAAAATTAACCGAACCATCGGAATTCACATCCGAGCCCTCTACACAAGTCAATATCCGGTTGACTTTTTCAACTTAAGCCTTCTTAAAAGAGACTAAGTGTCTCATTTCTTACCAAATTCCACTCCAACGCAAACCAAATCAACTCGACCACATAAGACACGGATAACAAAGCATAAAGAGGCAGAATTGGGAAAAATGGAGCGGTAATTCCTGAGACTATGGGTCGGGTCGTCACAGGACTTCGAGGAAAATCTTAGCACGTTTGAGGACGAATGTTGGTTTTAAGAGGGGGAGGATTTAACGACCCGGCCGGTTGTTTTTGGAATTTACACCCCGATCCCCTAGTAACTGCTTTCCCAGGTTCATTTCTGCTATTTTGATTTGCCGGGATGTTCGGTTTTGAGTTTTGGAGAGTTTTGGGACACTTGGTCCCTAAATGATAGTGTTAGAAAATCGACCATAGTCAGAACAGTGTGAAGACGGCCTCAGAATGGAAATTCGATGGTTACATTAGCTCTGTTGGGTATTTTGGGATTGGGAGCATGTTTGGATTGTGTTTTGGAATTCCATAGCTAATTTAGGCTTGAAATTCTGAAGTTTGAATTTTTTACGTATCCAGTCTGATAGAGAGATTTTTTATCTGAGGGTTGGAATGGAATTTCTGAAGTTGCAGTAGTTCCATCATGTCATTTGGGATGTGTGTGTAAAATTCCAGGTCATTCGGACGTGGTTTGGTTAGATTTTTGGTAGAAATTATATTTTGAGGGAAATTGGAGTTCTTAGGCTTAAATCCTTGATTTATTCGAGTTTTCGATGTTTTTTAGGTGGTTTAGGGATTGGTACAAGTTTGAATGAGGTATTAGGTGTTGTTGGTGCTTTTGGTTGAGGTCCCGGAGGCCTCGAGTGTGTTTCGAATGCTCAACGAGTCTTTTTCCTTCTATTTTGAACTGCTGAAATCTGTCAGTTGGGTGCCTTCTTTGCGTTCGCGTCTACTCCTCCGCGTTCATGAAGTGTAATCCTGGAGGAGGAATTTATTGTTCATCGCGTTCGTGGTTAACCCCTCGCGTTCGCGAAGGGTTGCCTTTATCCTTCTTCGCGTTCGCATCCTATGGCTCGCGTTCGCATTGTAGAATTTGGACTTGGGGCTGGGTGGATATCTCTTCTTCGAGTTCGCGTAGGCCTCTGCTTCCTACTCTACGCGTTCGCGACCCTGACCTCGCGTTCATGTAGGCCTTTCCTGGCAGCTTCAGTTTCTTTTCTTTGCGATCGCCTTTCTACGTTCGCGAGGCTTTACATATCTGGGCAGAATATAAGTTTTTCAAATTGAGGGTTCGCCATTTTATAACATTTTGACTTCTAAAGCTCGATTCTTGGCGATTTTTGGTGGGATTTTCATGTAATTCGATTGGGTAAGTGTTCTTCAACTAGAATTAAATATATTCCATGAATTTGTCCTTATTTTTATCATTTAAATTGTGTTTTGGGTTGGAGAAGGAGATGGTTTTTGAAGAAAAATTCTAAAGTAAAAAAATCATGGTTCGAGGGACCAAATGATATTGGATTTAGATAATTTTGGTGTGGCTGGACTCGTGTGAGTGTGGGGATTCTGAAAATATAAATTTCACCCGATTCCGAGATATGGGCCCGAGGGGAGTTTTGGTCATTTTACATAATTCTGCGTATTAGCTTAGAATTTAATTGTAGAATCAGTTACTTGAAGTTTTATTTACATTATGAAATTGAATTGAATAGATTTGGTCCATTTAGAGTCGAGTACTCGTGGCAATAACGTGGTTTCTAGTTAATTTTGAGCCGGTTCGAGGTAAGTATCTTGCCTAACCTTGTGTGGGGGACTTCCCCTTAGGATTTGAGTCTTCTCTGTTGATTGTAATCCGAGTACGCGATGTGACGAGTGCGTGCTTGGACTTATTTGTAGAAACTTGGACTTTTAGGATTCTTAGGTCCTTATATTCACTAAGTATGAAGTTGTTCTTAATATGATTGAATTCCCTATTACTAGTTTCGTCTCTACATGTTTTACTTGGAATTTACTGCTTTATGGTTCATTCTTATTGCCTAATTGACTCTTACTATTGCTTAACTGAAGATCTTCCCTCTACTGTCGCGTTATCTTTCATAACCGCTTGTTTTTATTGGAAATCATTATTATCACCCATGTAATAATTTAGTCTTAACTGAAATTATTGTATATCCTTCGTAACCTGCCCAACCTTTAAAAGAAGAGTAGATATTCTATGTTTAGTTGATATTTCCTTATTTGAAATTTACTTGACTCTTGTTAACTCCCTTATTGTTGAACTGCATGCTAAGGGGTTGTTGCTTCATATTATTTTCTCCCTTGTTGAGTTGTTCTTATTACGTTTAGCATTCTCTATTGTGGTTATTCCTTGTGAGCTAGTTTTATCATCCCCTGGTGAACAAATGATTTTTGAAATGATTTACCTGTTGTGTTCTTGTATATATATTATTATTGTTGCTGTTGTACTTAGGGTGTTGATGCACGAGGTTTCTGCCATGTGGTTATTGATATTGTGATCCACGAGGTTTTTATCGTGCGGTTGTTATTGTGGGGTCGCGTGAGGTTTCTGTCGTGCTATTTCCACTATTGATATATTGCACATACGGCATAATAAGGCGGGATATGTATATATGCTTATATGTGGGTTGCGCATGTGGCGAAATAAGGTGGGAACATTATGATGTGCATGTGGAGAAACAATGCGGCACTTATTATGTTATTATTTTCACACGTGGCGAAACAAGGTGGGCTATGTCAGGGGTTGATTATGAGTATTTATGACGGCTTGAGGGAATTTCTGTTTGTTCAAATGTTCTGATTATGGTATGTTTACCTATATGAACTTTGTCTCGTGAAAGTTGTGAGGTGAGTTGTCAGTGTGACCATGAGGTTGATGAGGGCACGGGATTCCAGTGGTTAGATTTCAGGTACTGGGACTCGTGAGTTGTAATTGCCCGAGATTCGGTAATTCATGGTAATTGTTGGATAAGACCTGATGTGAACACCGTCGTAGGATCTGAGATTATTGTTTTGTTTTCCCTTTACTGTATTGTGATTGTAGGATTTGGGATGAGTTTTTGCCATTCTTATGTGTCATCATTCTTAATATTTTCGTTGTTACTTGTTGTTCTCTTCCCTTATTGTGATTGTATCATTGTTGGTCACTTTGTACAGTCTTTATATAAATATATATCATGTTCCGTTGTTCCTATCATTGCACTATTTATTAGACCGGTAGGTGTCTCGACTGTTCCTCGTCACTACTCCACCGAGGTTAGTCTTGATACTTAATGGGCACCGCCGAGGTGTGCTCATTCTACTCTTCTGCACATTTTTGTTGTGCAGATCCAGGTATTTTCCGCTCAGTACTATCATCCTTGGGAGGAGTCGTTCTATAGAGACTTCAAGGTATATCTGCTACGTCCGCAAACTGAGGACTCCCTTTCTATCTTCTATAATAAGTATAGTCCCTTCAGTATTATCCCTTGTTTAGATATTTCCGGAGTTAGAGCTTCTTATGTATCTCATAACTTGTGATTTGTGAGATTTTGGGTTTTGAGAATTTTGTTAGCTTCGAAAATTGTTATGGTATGTGCCGAGCGGCACCTTAAACACTGCTTATTTTTATTATTCCGGTTTTAGTTATTTCTTCCGCAATTATTATTTATATTCTGTATTGTTAGTCTTACCTAGTCATAGAGACTAGGTGTCGTCACGATGGTTCACGGAGGGTGAACCGGGATCGTGACACTTATGAAGGCATATAAGCCAGTATATTATAATAGAGAAGTTCAAAATAGTGGAAACTTGGTATCTAGAATAATTTACTGGAATTAAATAATTTAAAATTTTGTTTTCCGTATATTATATTGGAGGTATATGTTGTTAAACCCTAATATCCCGTATTTAATACTTGTCACGACCCAATCCCCGTACCCGGTCGTGATGGAACCTCTCGTGAAGACAAGGCCAGCCAACTAACCTAATTTGTTTCTTTAACACTTACTAAACATAAATAGATGGAAAATGCAACTTAAAGAACATTAATTATCAACATTATAGCCTAACTCAGCCCGACCGGGGTGTCACAAGTCACGAGCATCTAGGAGGGTCTTTATTACAATTTTAAAGTCTATAATACATAGAGTAAAATATAGAAATCAAGAAGAAGAAGAATCCCGGTGCCGCGAACGTCGGCGGTCACCTTGCTTAGCTACAATAGCAATACCTTCAATCCGCTATTAACCCGCTACCGGGTGAACAGTACCTGCAACTGCACGCGAGGTGCAGGGAGTAAAGTGAGTACTTCCAACTCAGTGGTAATAAGAGCGAATAATATCTGAGCGATAAGAAAACACGTATGAGCACTCCAAAATGCTATAGCAGACAGTACAACCCTTTTAGAAAAATAGTAAAACCGTAACACCGAGAAAATCCTTTAGAAAATCTCAAGCTCAGTTAAAATCTCTTTTGAAAACATGCCTTTTCAACAGTTGCAAAAAATAATTTCAACAAGCAGGAAATAAATCAGAAATCTGCCTCTCGGGCTCAGTATCAACCTCTCAGTGCAGTATCAGCCCCGCGGGCTCACTCCAACTCACAAAGTACAACATCAGCCTCTCGGGCTCAGCACTTCTTAACATGTAACACTAGGGTATCTGGTCAACAAGGCAAGTAATAGCATGTATGCCAATGATATATGAGTGCTAAAAACCATTCCACGTAGTACAAACAGGAATGAATGCATGAATGCAATGCAATGCACATGACCGTTGCGGCGCGCAGCCCGATCCATTTGGGTACCCTGCGCTCACTGGGGGTGTGTACAGACTCCGGAGGGGCTCCTACAGCCCAAGCGCAATATCTTGGTCAGTCATTGTTACCTGACCGGTCAGCCATTGTTA
>MU784471.1:53139-65574 GCA_026770625.1 Nicotiana glauca
TCATTTAAGTTTTCAAAACTTAGAAGCATGGCTGAGTTTGCAAAATAGCATTTAAAACCTTGGACTGAAACCACATGATATGCAAGATATGCTAAAACAGTAATATCAATCCCCAAAGGATTCACACAGTTGGCACGAAGCCCAAACATGGCAATCAGCCCAAATCATGATAGCATCAAGTAGTTTTCAATCAATCACGTAGTAAAATCAACAACCGGGACAGACCAAATCACAATCCCTAATGGTGCTCTACCCCACGCTCATACCTGGCATGCAAGTCACCACAATACAGCACTATGATGTACAAATCCAGGGTTTCAAACCCTCACGATATCCTTCACAAGTATTACTCACCTCGAACCGGCGAAAATTTTAGCCCGCGACGCCTTTGCTCCTCTAACCGGCCTCCACACGCATCAAATCTAACCAAAATCATAAGGAACACATTATAATATGCTAATGGGACAATACCCAATCGAAAACAATCGAAATATGACAAAAATCTCGAAACTAGCAAAACCCGAGCTCCGGGCCCACTTCTCGAAAAATTACAAAATTCACATTTCCCTAATCCTCGTCTCGCCACGAGTCCGTACATATAAAATTTATCAAAATCAGAGTTCAAATGCCCCTTCAAATTCCAATTCTTACATTCCAAAAACCAAGCCCTAGTTTCTTCAATTTTCACCCAATTTGCAGAGATTTCAAAGATAAATCTTCAATAAAATCACGTATTTGACTCATAAAACTTACCTCCAATCGAATCCTAGTCGAAACCCTCTTAATCCCTCGTCAAAAGCTCCCAAATATGCTCAACAATTGTGAAAAATGACTTTAGCTCGCGGAGGAAATTTTTATAAACCCTTCTGTCCGCCCAGCAAATTCCTTCATTCGCGGCCATAGCCACGCGAACGCGAAGACCAATATTTTAAAAATTCAAAAATACCTTACACGAACGCGACCCCATCTACGCGAACGCGTTACTCAATAGTCCTTCCACTACGCGAACGCGTCCCAAGTATCGCGAACGTGATGCTTTACCTGGTCTGGGCTCCCAAGCCCTCTTACGCGAACGCGGTACCTTCATCGCGAACGTGATGGCCCACTTCCCTGGCCTACGCAAATGCGGCTCTTCTCACGTGACTGCGATCCTTCAGGACTCAACACCTACGCGAACGCGGCCTCTCCTTCGCGAACACAAAGGCTAATTTCTAGGCCTTCTCAAAATGCTCTACGCGTTCGCATCCCTCATCATGCGAACGCGATGCACAATGGCCTGCAACACTAACAGCAGAAAATCTGTGTGACGACCCGGCCCGTCGTCATGTGAGTTACCGCCCCATTTTCCCCTTGTTGTGTTGCTTCATGTTTCAATATCAGTATTAGAGTCAATCGGGTGCATTTGAATTGGTTTTGGTCAAAAATAAGGCACATAGCCTCTTAGAAGGAAGCTTATTTTAGAAAAGTCAACCGGAAGTTGACTTGTGAGTTAGAGGGCTCGGAACTGATTTCCGATGGTTCGGTTAGCTTTGGGGGATGATTTGTGACTTAGGAGTGCGATCGGAATTGAATTTGGAGGTCCGGTGTAGAATTAGGATTGAATTGGCGAAGTTGGAGTTTTGGCGAATTCCGGTTGATANGGACGTCGTTTGGTCGGGTTTTTGATCGAATGTTCGTTTCGGAAGTTATAGTTGAAACTTAGGCTTGAATCCATCGTGATTTGATGATTTTGTGTTAAAGATCGTGTTTTTTTTTATGATTGGAACAAGTTCGAATGAGGTAATAGAACATATCTGTGTTTTTGGTTGAGGTCCCGGGGGCCTCGAGTTGAATTCGGGTGGTTGAACGAGAGAATTTGGAGTTTGAAGTTTGCTGGTTTTGAGTTGCAGCAGGTATTTCCGCATCTGCGGAAGGGAGACCGCAGATGCGGCTCCGCAGAAGCGGAAAATTATGCGCAGGTGCGAAGTTTTGCTAGTTCAGCAAGTTCCACAGAAGCAGAAATTATTTCGCAAAAGTGATTCCGCAGAAGCAAAATGGCGATGGCTTGGGAGGTTCCGCAGAAGCGGTACATTTTCCGCATATGCGAGTTCGCAGAAGCGGACTATTAACCGCAGAAGACGTTTTGGATGAGTTGAGGTGAAGCCGCAGAAGCGGACAGTTTTCGCAAAAGCGGAAGTCGCATAAGCGACAATTTCTCCGCAGAAGCGAAAAATGCTGAGTGTTTAATGAAACAGTGGGTTTCGATTTTCAGAAGTTAGAAAACATTTTGGAACTTCGGGAGAGGCGATTTTGGGCGATAATTGGGAGATATCGAAGGGATTCCATCAGGTATGAACTTGTAGCTTCAAATAATGTTGTTATGGTATAAAAACAAGGATTAAACACTGATAATTCAAGGAATTTAGGGGTAAAAATGGTGGTTAGGACTTGAAGCCTAAGAGAGACTAAATTGATGATTTGAAGGGGCTATTGGACTCTAATTCTTGTGTAATTGATATGTACGGACTCGTGGTGAGACAAGGATTCCGGAAATGTAAATTTCATAATTTTTCGAGAAGTGGGCCCGGGGCTCGGGTTTTGCCAACTTCGTATTTTTGGGTGTTTATCGAGTTATTTCGATTGGGTTATGTTTTATTAGCCTATTTTGATGTATTCCTTGTGGTTTTGATCAGATTTGGCACCCGTTGAGGTTGATTAGAGAGGGAAAGGCATAGCGGACTAGTCTCGTGGCCGGTTCGAGGTGAGTAATAGATGTGGATGATGACCTGAGGGTTTGAAACCCCGATATATCATACTGTGATGCTATATTGAGGCAAGACACGCACTCTACGGCGAGTGCGGGGTCGATTGTGATTGGGGACTATGGCTTAGTCCGCCCGAGTGGTATTGTACTGTGCTGTTGGCTAAAAATGAGCCGGTAAACCTCCTACTTGGATGGTTATGGATATATTTGGGCTACGTGCCGGTTATTTGGATCCCGTATGGAGTATTATCACTGTTTCTGTGATTTATAGCATGTTTTCATGATATCAGTCCTGAGCTAAACATTTGTCCTGAAATGACTAGCAAAATTCTAAGGTTTCAAACACCTAGTTGTTAATTTCTGATAATTGGAACTAAAACTGGTAAGTTGACTGTGCCTGTGTGGCTTGCATGCATATAGCTGGACTGATAGTGGATCGGGGTGCACGCCGCAGCATATGTTAATATGATATTGCGCTTGGGCTGTAGGAGCCCCTCCGGAGTCTGAACCCCCACAGTGAGCGCGGGTACCCAAATGGATCGGGCTACGCGCCGTAGCGGTCATGTGCATTGCATTGCATTCATGCATTGATATGTTTATCTGCTTTGACTGTTTCTGTTAGCTATTATTACACTGTTAAACGTGTAGGAGTACTGTTCTTAGCTTTACTTTGTGCTATATTTTGGGATTTCTTACTGTCAGACATTATACATGTCTATTACCACTGAGTTGGAAGTACTCACTTTACTCCCTGCACCTTTTGTGCAGGTTCAGGTACTCCAGGAGCTAGCTGAGCTTATTGCTGTTCTTCAGGGCCTTTACACGGAGTTGTCGAGGTAGCTGCCTGACGTCCGCAGGACCCGACTTCTCTCCTATTTTCTGTTATTTGACTTTTCCGCGTACTTCAGAATATGTTGTTTTACAGTATATTTGTGCTATTCTGGTAGAGGCTCTAGACTCATGACCCTCAGGTCATTGGGAGGTCGTTCAGTATTGTGGATTTTCGGATTATTTCTATCTAACAGTTATATATTTGATTTCAATGTTGTTAATGATTTTCAAACAAATGGTTTTGAGCTTTATGCTCGGGTTGAGAGTGAAATTGGTCGGGCTTGCCTAGCAGTTGTGTTGGGTGCCATCACGACCGGGTTTGGGGTCGTGACAATCTGATTTCTTCACAAACCAAAAAGGGTCCGTTTGAACACCCGAAATCACCCCGAGGGCCCCGGGACCCCAACCAAAAACACCAACCTACTCCAAAACATCATACGAACTTGTTCCAATCATCAAAACACGTCCATCGTTAACATCAAAATCCTCAATTTTCATCAAATCAAAGCCTAAGTTCTTCAAGAACTTCCGAAATGCATTTTCGATCAAATACCCAACCAAACGATGTCCGAATGATCTAAAAATTTGCAGACATATCCAAAATTACCTAACGGAGCTACTGCAACTCCCGGAATTCCATTCCGACCCTCGGATCAAAATCTCACCTATCAACCGGAATTCGCCAAAATTCCAACTTCGCCAATTCAAGCCTAATTCTACACCGGACCTCCAAATTCGATTCCGATTGCACTCCTAAGTCATAAATCATCCCCCGAAGCTAACCGAACCACCGGAATTTACATCCGAGCCTCTAACCACATAGTCAACTTCCGGTTGACTTTTCTAAAACAAGCTTTCTTCTAAGAGGCTATGTGCCTCATTTTCAACCAAAACCAATTCAATTACACCCGATCGAATCTAATACTGATATTGAAACATGAATCAACACAATAAGGGGAAAACAGAGCGGTAACTCACGTGACGACGGGTCGGGTCGTCACACAGATTTTCTGTTGTTAGTGTTGCAGGCCATTGTGCATCGCGTTCGCATGATGAGGGATGCGAACGCATAGAGCATTTTGAGAAGGCCTGGAAATTAGCCTTTGCGTTCGCGAAGGAGAGGCCACTGGAAGACTAGATAAACCTTTCAAGGCATATAAGATTATATTTTTGATGGTGTGTTTTTATGTATAAAATGTTATATTTAATATAATTTAACATATTACTTGGAGTTTTTATTTTGGTTAGTCCCTATAAATTATGCTGGAAATGCTACTTATCAAGGCATATAAGCCAGTATATATAATGCAGAAGTAAAAAATAGTGGAAACTTGATATTTAGAACAATTTACTGAAATTAAATAATTTAATATTTTGGTTCCTGTATATTATACTGGAGGTATATATTATTAAACCATAATGTCCAGTATTTAATACTGGATGGGAACAATCCAGAATTTTTTACCCCAAATTTGTATAAAATATTAGATTTTAATATAATCTAACATATTAGTAACTCCCTATAAATTATGATGGAAATGCTGCTTATGAAGGCATATAAGCAAGTTTATTATAATGAAGAAGTGGAAAATAGTGAAAACTTGGTATCTAGAATAATTTACTGAAATCAAATAATTTAATATTTTGTTTTCTGTATATTACACTGGAGGTACATATTGTTAAACCATAATATCCAGTATTTAATATTGGACGTGAAAAATCCAAAATTAAATTTGTATAAAATGTTAGATTTAATATAATCTAACATATTATTTGGAGTTCTTATTTTGGTTAAACCCCATAAATTATGCTGGAAATGCTACTTATGAAGGTATATAAGCCAGTATATTATAATGGAGAAGTGAAAAATAGTGGAAATTTGGCGTCTTTAATAATTTACTGAAATCAAATAATTTATTATTTTGTTTCATGTATATTACACTGGAGGTATATATTGTTAAACCATAATATCCAGTGTTTAATACTGAATGTGAAAAATCTAGAATTTTTTATCCTAAATTTGACCAATTTCGGTTACTCCCTATAAATTATGTTGCAAATGTTATTTATGAAGGAATATAAGCCAGTATATTATAATTGAGAAGTAGAAAATAGTAGAAACTTGATATCTAGAATAATTTACTGGAATTAAATAATTTAATATTTTATTTCCTGTATATTACACTGGAGGTATATATTGTTAAACCATAATGTCCAGTATTTAATACTGGACGTAAAAAAATCCAAAATGTTTTACCCTAAATTAGACCAATTTTGGTTACTCCCTATAATATATGCTGGAAATGCTACTTATGAAGGGATATAATCCAATATATTATAATGGAGTAGTGAAAAATATTAGAAATTTGGTATCTAGAAGAATTTAAAATATTGTTTCCTGTATATTATGCTGAAGATATATAAGTTTAAAGTACCATCTCCCTTTTTTTATACTGGATGTGTACAATCTGAATCCCCCCCGCCCTAATTTTAGGGATTTAATAGAATTAAAATTATAAGCAGTGGAGATTATATGATACAAATAGCTTTGTATTACGTAATAAATATGGTATGTTATGAGGTAGTAGCTATTTTTATGGCATAAGATACAAGTCATTTTAGTATAGCTGCCTATAATATTTAATCATTTCGTCAGTACTTCATGATCATTGGGTGCGGTCTTTTATGCATTTTTAGCCACAAATTATATTATACGTTGGGAGTTGTCTTATAGTAATAATTATTTCAAAATTATTTCATAGGACTCTATATTTTGTGGATAATAAGTTGGATATCATAATTTTACATGATTATACCGATTCAGTATACTGGAGTCTAATTTTCATTTGTTTGTGTAATTTTAGTTCCTATATATTATATTAATAGAAAATAAAACTACATCTACCAGATACCTCCATAAAACATTGCCTACTTCCAGATACTTCCAGTATAATCTACTGGAGTTTAAAGGTTTACACACCAAAAAAGAACATAAAATAAAAAACTAATCATCCATATCGTCAGAGTCAAAGGAACTATCTCCTTAAGAGCCACCAGAACCGCCATCTCGTGCAATCCTCTCCAACCTATCTAGTTGACAAGAATTTTTTTGATCCTACACGTCGTCGGTTCAGATATGCAACACTATTATACAATTATGGTAAGAAGAAGCAGTTGGAATATCTTGTTAGTGAAGATGAGGCCACTGGAAGACTAGATAAACCTTTCATTTCAAAAAGGCACAAGATAAAGATCAAGAAATAGTTTTTTCTTTTTGCTGTAATTGACTACATATTTTTTATTGAAATGCAGATTAATATACTGTATATTATGCTGGAATTAAAGGCTACAAAATTTTTGTTTCCTGTATATTTGGCTGCAGATCTAACATTTGAAATCATATTATCCAGTATTGCTCCCTATAAATTATGCTGGAAATGCTACTTATGAAATCATACTGAGTTGAGAACGCTTTTTAATAAACTTACACAAATTATCTACCTTCAAACCCTTCTTAACATCAGAGAAATATTGTTCCTTCAAACGGTTTTCTCTATCATCAACGAAACTATAATCAGATGCTTCAGTCTTCAGCCCGGTAATAGACTGGAAATTATCTTCTATAAATGCTACGTCATTCCCAAAAACTCTAAAACCATTTTGGTTTTATCCTTGTAAAATACTTGGGAAAGCAACATACAGTGAGTCAACTTCCCAAAGTGACCCACCTCATTCAATTCTAAAAAATTTTCAAATACATCGTTCTTTAATTGATCCATTTGATCTCCACACAAAAACGACGAAATAGGTTGCTTAAAATTTCGATCGCCTTTCCAATAACAATCAGCAGGAAATCACTGGTTAAAGTCATAAAATCTATCTTCCCCGTAAAATCAAAATACAACACATATAAGCAACATTTCATATAATTTTAAGATAAAAACTTCAACATTTCAGAAATACATACCTTCAATATCCTACTTGACGATTCCATTTCAATAAAATCATGAAAAAAATATATTATAAATTAGATAAGTAAACACAATAAGAATCCAGTATATATATGAGAAATAAATTATAAACAGAACTCATCCAGTTAAATAAATATGACAACAAAGTCTACATATTGCAATCTTCCAGCATAATATATTGGATCACAATAAATTAGAAGATATGAAACTCCAGAAACAAATACCGGGGTATACAGAAGAAACATAATCAAAAAGTAAAGTATAATAATCATCCAGTATAACATACTAGAGAAAAAGCTTACACACGGCATACTTCCTGTAAAATAAACTTGAATCAAATAAAACTCAACTATATTATAATAATTATCTAGTATAAGATACTGGAAGACAAAGATATAGACCACAGACTTCAAGTATAATATACTGGACAAACTTTACTAAATTAAAAAAACAAAAAACATAATAAAAAGCACACAGTATAAACATAATCACAAGCCTTAACATACATGCAATAAGCTTAAATATTGCACACTTCATTTAAAAAAATGTAACGACCCGACCGGTCATTTTGAGCTTTTGCACTTCGCTCGCCAGTTATCGGGCATGACTAGCCTCGTGTAATATATTATGACTTATTAAATTGTTGGTTTTGGATTTCAGGGTAATCGGAATAAATTTAGAAGAACAGTTCTCAGTTTGAAGCTTGATATTCGAAAGGTTTGACCAAGATTTTGACTTGTTGGTATATGATCTCGGATCGGAATTTTTACGATTTGGTTAGCTCCGTTAGGTGATTTGGGACTTAGGAGCGTGATCGGAATGCATTTTAGAGGTCCGCGGAAGGTTTAGGATTGAATTGGCGAAATTTAGATTTTGGCATTTTTCGGTTGATAGGTGAGATTTTGATATAGGGGTTGGAATAAAATTCTAGAAGTTGCAATAGTTTCGTTGTGTCATTTGGAATGTGTGTGCAAAATTTTAGGTCGTTCGGACATGGTTTGGTATAATTTTTTATCGAAAGCATAATTTGGAAGATTTTGGAAGCTACAGCTTGAATCTGATGTATGTCGGGTGATTCGATATTGTTTGAGGTATTTTGAAGACGGGTACAAGTTTTAATGGTGGTATGTGACTTTTTTGTGCTTTTGGTTGAGGTCCCGGGGGCCTCGGAGTGATTCCGGATGGGTGATGGAAGAATTGGAATTGAGTTCTTGCAGCTGAAGCATTTGGCTTCTGTCATAACTGGTCCTGCGGTTGGGAGGCTGTAAGTGTGATGATTGTAGAACTGTAAGGCAGCTGCAGATGCGGCAAAGTTGAAGTCCTTCAAGAATCGCAAAAGCAGTATCGTGGGCGCACATGCAGTAGCGCAGGTGCGAGAACCGTAGATGCGAAAATTGGCAACTTAATAAAAAACCGCATATGCACTGGATTTGGTTGCAGAAGCGATACCGCAGAAGCGGGAAATGGACCGCAGGTGCAAAAATGCCTGGGTCAGAAAGTATATAATGTTCCTTCACGAATTTTTGCTAAGTTCTCCATTTTTGAAGACGGGAAGCGAGCTAGGGCAATGAATTCAAGGGAAGATCGAAGAGAATTAGTTAGGTAAGTTCCCTGAGCTTCATTACTCATGTTTATGATCATTTTTTCCATTGTTTAATCATGGTATTAGTGGAAATTAAGGAAGAAAATTGAGGGATTAGGGCTTGAGATTAAGAGACCTTTGAGTGGGGATTTGAAGGGCAATTTGAGGTTCGATTTTGATGTTCTTGATATGTATAGACTCGTGGGAGGACGAGGATTCTGTTGATGTTAATTTTGTCGGATTTTGAGACGTGGTCCCAGGGGCCGAGTTAGAGCAATTTCAGTATTTTTTATGTAGATTGGATATTTTTGAGTGGGATTTGTTCCCTTCGTATATTTTAATGGTTATGTACTGATTTTGGCTAGATTTGGAGAATTTGGAGGTCGATTCTTGAGGGCAAAGGCATTACGGGCTAGAGTTTGGATCGAATCGAGGTGAGTAATGATTGTAAATGATGTCCTGAGGGTGTAAAACCCCGGATTTGCACATCGTTGTGCTATATTGAGGTGACACACACGCTAGATGATGAACGTGGAGTCGTGCACTTGGGGATTATGACTTAGTCCATCCCAAATGGCTATTTTACTGCGTATTTGACTGAAAACTATTTGCTATCATCATGTTTTTGGTTGAATGCCATATTTGGGCTTCTTGCAAACTATTTGAACCCTTAGGGGATTTTTATTAATATTTTCTCACTGTTTTGACTTTATACTTGAACTGAGTCATGCTATATTCTACTATTTTTCATAACTCAGCCATGTTTACTCTGATTTAACACTTAAATGATATTTTTGGCGGAGCGCTATGTTTTACTGTTGCTCGAGTAGTTATGAGATTCTATCTAAGTAAGGCCGAGGGCCTATGTTGTGAGGAAACAGTGATTATGATTATGAGGCCGAGGACCTGAGATATGTACACCACGAGGCGGCTTGTTGATATGAGGCCGAGAGCCTATGTGATTATGCCACGAGATGGCTTGATATTGTGTTTGGGCCATAAGGGGCCTCTCCAGGATTCTGCACACCCCCAGTGAGTGCGTGTACCCATTGTGATGTGAGATATAGCCCGATGGGCTAGTATTGTTCTGAGATATTGCCCGAGGGGCGCATTTGTTGACGTTGTACCCGAGGGGCGATCCTTCATGTGTTTATCTTTCTGATTTGCATTTCATTTACCTACTTAATTGTTGAAAGGCATTTCATGAAGTTTAAGTTGAACAAAAAAAATGATTTCTACATATCTGTACTTCACTGTTTTACTGGCTTTTAGTACTTCATTATAACCTGAAATGTGCCTTACGTGATTTTGTATTTCTCAGTCTTTATTTATGATTATTACTCATTGAGTTGGAGTACTCACTTTACGCCCTGCACGCCGTGTGCAGATTCAGGCGTTGCTGATCCTTCTTGCGAGAGTTGAGAGCTCCTGGCAGATTTTGGAGTTCACGAGGTAGTTGCTCGGCGTCCGCAACCCTGTGCTTCTCCTACTTTATCTCATTTCTTTCTCTTTTTGTGATTCTGTAATAGTTCGTAGACACTTTATATTATAGTATATTGATATATGCTCATGACTAATGACACCCCAGTATCTGGCTGTGTTGGGTTTTATTTTCGCAAACCATAATGTCATTGCTTATCATTTTGGGATTATTATTATGATGTTTAAGGCTTAATATTTATTAATTTAAATTGCTTAAAATGGAAATGGGAATGTGTCGGCTGGCTTTGTCTTCACGAGAGGCGCCATCACGACCGAGTCGGGGCTTAGGGTCGTGACAAGTTGGTATCAGAGCCTAGGTTACATAGGTCTCATGAGTCATGAGCATGTTTAGTAGAGTCTCGTGGATCGGTACGGAGACATTTGTACTTATTCTTGGGAGGCTGTAGAACCTTTAGGAAATTTCACATTCTTGAATTCTTATCTTGCGTCCTTGATTCAGCTTGAAATGTAACTCCTTGAATTCCTTCCACGCATTCATATGCACGCGTGAGCGCTCAGTATTAGATGTGCATTGATGGCTTGTTATTCCCTGGTCGAGGGGCAAGATATAATTTTCTGTGCGTTGATGTTGAGCCAGTCTGGATGACTTGAGGTTAGGTTTTGCCTATAGCTTGAGCGCCGAGGTGCTAATTGTGTAAGCACGTATTTTTAAACTTATATGTTCAGTAGTGTCCCTACTAGTAGAAGTGATGGCTGGATGGCTATGCGATGAGTATGTTATGGCTGTAAAAGGTATTCATATGATTTGGAAGCAACGAGAAGGGTCTGCTGGAGGATAGAAGAACTATTAGGTGCTTGATTTCCATCTTGATTTGAGGTATAGCCCCAAGTTATGGGTGTGTGAAGAATCCTTTCATGTTTTTTAGTTGGGAGTGAAGTAAATTTCATGTTACAGTATGGGTTCAGACTCAGGACGATTAAGTGACTGTGTAATATTTATGACGGTAGAACGTATACAGAAATGTTAGTTGAGGCAAAGCAGGTGGGTTATCTCCTGCGGAGTGTTCCGAAGTTGTGCGATCCTTATGTTGTCCGTTAGAAGACCTCATTCACAAGTGAAATATATGTGTTTCAATTTAAATTTGGGTCGCCTAAGAGAGTGGGTTTAACTGTTATGAGAGGGAATGCAAGATTTGCAGAAGATTTAAAGTAATAGATGGTTTGTGTTTCACGAGACTATGAATGATTGAGTTTAATCTCACTATAGTATTATGGCAGTAATAGAGTATACGCAATATGAGTTATTGTGTATGGGTTTGGTTCTATGGCTTTGAACTAAGTGGGGGAGTCTTCTATTGAGTTATTGATTGCACGATTATGTGCTACGTTGGTTCCAGTTTGAGGCGTGTTGGTAAATCAGTTATGGCTTGCGGAGATTGAGACCGAGGATGGCTCGAGTAAATGAATTTTTTTGACTAAGGTAAGGTTATATTATGCTTCATATGTGTGTGAGAATCACGGAATGTCTCGAGCAGTTATTGGTAAAGGGCATGTGGTGCATAGAACAGGAAGTTGTTTGGTTGCATTAAGGTGAAGTTACATTCTGCGGTGTTGGATAGCACAGGTTGTTCAGTTTATTTGATTAGTCTAATTGCGGTTTGATTAGAGTGGATGACTCTCGAGAATGGTTCTAATGGGTT
Organism: Nicotiana glauca; assembly: GCA_026770625.1. Classification (NCBI taxonomy): domain Eukaryota; kingdom Viridiplantae; phylum Streptophyta; class Magnoliopsida; order Solanales; family Solanaceae; genus Nicotiana; species Nicotiana glauca. The sequence goes on from MU784471.1 coordinate 65,410, forward strand.
CAAGATTTTACATGTAATAATTAGAGATTTTCAAATTGTATAATTGGTTAGAAACTGAGGTTTGCCTTGGAGGGTGTCAAGATTTGTAGCATTTCCATATCAATTATGGGATTTTATATATATATATATATATATATATATATATATATATATATATATATATAT
>MU784471.1:73544-105323 GCA_026770625.1 Nicotiana glauca
AATACTGAAATTATAAAACTAACATCATGAACTAGTAAACACGTATTAAACACAAAACTGAAACTAAAATAGAATATAATTGTGAAATGAATCACAACTAATTTCAATGGAACAAGAATTAAACCAAGATAGTAAAATCGAATTAAAACTAAAGATACAAAATTCAACAAACTAATAAAGAGTTACTCTAACATTTAAGCAAAACACAAGGATGGATTAATATTACCTAAAACCAATACTGAACTAGACTAAAGAATCCAAACGAAGTTAAACTAATATGACGAGATTAAATTCAAACAAGCATGAACTCAGAATTAGCTATGAACGGTCAAAATCGACCAAATTAAACAGAGAAGAAGAAGAAGAAGAAGAAGAAAAAGAAGAAGAAGAAGAAGAAGAAGAAACTATTTAGACTACACTGATAAAAACCAAACTAGAACGCTGAAAAGAAACTCACTATGAGAAACACTCGTCCAAGGAAAAAAGATTTAACCGAAACTGGTTCAATCTCCAAAACCCTAGATCCGCAACTCAGGCTCTTCTGCTTGTATTTGAGGGATTTTGGGCATGAAATAATGATGAGTTAAGGAAGACGGTTGCCTGGTATGATTTTGGGTTCATTTGGGCCAATTTATGACTTGGCCGGATTTTTAGATTTAAAGTTTGAGAAGATAGGCTGAGATTTGAAAGAAACGGGCCGCGGATATGGAAAGGGGAGGTGAAGGAGCACCGATGGTGTAATTTTGGGCTTATTTGGAGCTCCGCCGCCGCCGCCGGCGATTTCCGGCCGGCAGCGGACGGTGGCGTTTTACAGGGATGAGGGTGGTACGAGGTTGATGAAATATGGTCTAGGGTTTGTGTAATGTTTTTAGACAGTTTTATTTAAAATCTAACTTTAATCAAGGGCCGTTGGATCAATCAATATGAACGACTGTAATTTAATGACTTCAAAACGACGTCGTTTTGAATCTGAGGCAATTGGACCGGATGGGGTAATATTGGGCCTGGACTGGATCCGGGGTGTATTGTTTTGGGCTCAAACTTAACTATAATAGCCCATTTTCTTTTTTATTCAAATTGTTTTATTTCTTTTATTTATTTTGTTTGTTTTCATTTTGTATTATATATTTTTTATTATTTTTTTTAATTTTTCTAATTTTATAAAATGCTAAAACAAAACAAAGACCTAATTAAACTATTTAACTCCTAAATTTATTTAAAATTCTATTTAAAGATAAAATGCAACAATTAACAATTAAAAGTGCAAAGAAACTATTTTTTTATAATTTTCTTTAAATTTTGTTCTAAAACTAATTAATAACTAATTAATATTAAAATTGTAAAATTAAATTCCTAAATGCAAGTGCGCAATTTTGTATTTTATATGAATTAACATGCAACAATAAAATGCAGCAATAATCAGAAAATGACACCAAAATGCACAAAAATTGTAAAAATAAAGAAAATTATTTTGTTTTAATTTTTTGGGAACAATTTGCTTAGGGCAAAAATCACGTGCTCACAACGTGATTTCGTATTTCTCAGTCTTTATTTATGATTATTACTCACTGAGTTGGAGTACTCACTTTACTCCTTGCAACCCGTGTGTAGATTCAGGCGTTGCTGATCCTGCTCACTAGAGGTGAGAGCTCCTGGTAGAATTTGGGGTTCACGAGGTAGATGTTCGGCGTCCGTAGCCCCGTGCTTCTCCCCCTTTATCTCATTTCTTTCTCTTGTAGTGATTCTGTAGTAGTTCGTAGACACTTTAGATTGTAGTATATTGATAGATGCTCATGTCTAGTGACACCCCGGTATCGGGTTGTGTTGGGTTTTATTTCAGCAAACCGTAATGTCACTGTTTATCATTTTGGGATTATTATTATGATGTTTAAGGCTTAATATTTATTGTTTTAAATTTCTTAAAATAGAAATGGAAATGTGTCGGCTGACCTTGTTTTCACGAGATGCGCCATCACGACCGGGTCTGGGTTTAGGACCATGACAAAAATATTGAAATCAAACAAAACTCAAGGATTATATACCGGAACAAAGAGCATAATATAAAAAGGAGACAAATAATCACTCAAAAAAAGTAATGACAAATAAAACATAATTTTAGTCTAAACATAACTCATCCAGTATAATATACTGGAGAAAAAGCTTACACACGACAGATTTCCTATAAAATATACTGGAATGAAATAAAATTCAACTATATTATAATATTCATCTAGTATAACATACTGGAAGAAAAACATTCACATGAAACACTTCCAGTATAATATACTAAAAAAAAATTTACTAAATTTAATAAACAAAAAACATAATAAAAAACCACACAGTATAAAAACTGGGAATCAAGCCTTCAGAAGACAGATTATCCATATAGTACACTACATAAAAAATATGAAGTCCAACAAAATATTCTGGATTTCAAGTTTAACAAGAAATGGAGAAATATATAATGTAGTTGAAGGGAAAAAATACTTGAAAAATTAACCCTGAATATTGGACAACAAGCTTAAAGACGGCAGACTTCCACTAAAAGATGGTGAAATCAAACAAAACTCAAGTATTATATACCGGACTAAAGAGCATAATAAAAAAACAGACAAATAATGTCACAACCCCAATTCGCCCTCCATGAACATGTCGTGATGGCACCTAGTCCCTATAACTAGGTAAGCCTAACAATGTGGAAAATAACATAGCTTGCGGAACAATTAATTAAAACTAAACAACTAAAAGAAAACTATATATAAATGTCGCTCGGCATAAACAACTCAATAATGCGGAAGTCTACAATATCACCCCAAAAACTGGAAACTCACAGGAACACAAGCTAGAAGAAGTATTGAAAATGCTCTAATCTCCAGAGATGTCTACAACGTGAGTACGATTGAAGGCTAAATACTACAGATAGAGTAAAGAAGGAGACTATTCGGTCTGCGGACGCTGCAAATGTACCTCGAAGTCTCTATAGCTCTTCCTGACTCAAGGATAGTGCGCCTGAGTGGGGGTACCTGGATCTGCACATGAAAAAAACATGCGCAGAAAGGGCATGAGTACACCACAGCCTCAGTAAGTGCCAAGCCTAACCTCGGTTGGGTAGTGACGAGGAAAGTTAGGGCCCTACTGAGGTTAAACAACATAATATGAATTGACAGTATGAAAACAGGCAGTAATAATGAGTACAGTGATGGAATAAGACAGGCTAAACAAAGCAATAACAATTACACATGGAACGGAGTAAACACGAAAAATGTACAGCTCAATACCAATAGTAATAATGAGGATCTCCCAGGATACCGTCCTATAATCCTTTTCTCAACTGTCCAGTGGATCTCCTGGGATACCGTCCCATAGTCCATCATATGCGTATATCCGAAGGATCTCCCGGGATACCGTCCTGTAGTGCAACTATCAATGTGCAGGGGGGATCTATCGGGAATCTAACCCCCAGTCCCAAAGTAAAAGTGCGGGGGGATCTACCAGGAATCTAACCCGTAGTCCCAAAGCAAACAAACAAGGGAGGGGGAGCTACCGGAATCCCACATCCGTAGTCCCAATGTAAATGTGCAGTCACAGCAAGAAAATATCCAGAAATGAAATCCAAAGATACAAGGCAACAGGTAATTCTAGCCTAACATACTTCACGCAGTACAAGCAAAACAACTTGAGCAAATAGGCAATTTAGACCAACTAGGCATTCTTTTCTAACTAACACAGGCTAAAGTAGATAAGAAAGAAGCTCAATCTAAATATTTTTAAGGTAAAACTGAATTTTTTCAACAATTAGCTCAAGTACGCGCTCGTCACCTCAAATACGAGGCATTCAATTACCAAATATCATATCCTAAGGGGAAAGGTCCCCTACTCAAGGTTAGACAAGCCACTTACCTCGAACCAGCTCAAAATCAACTAGAAACCACGCCTTTGCCAGGAGTATCCGACTCCAAATGGCTCAAATCTATTCAATTCAATTACATATTGTGAATAACATCTCAAACAATTGATTCTAAAATTTCATTCAAAGCTAAGACGCAAAATTATGCAAAATGACCAAAATTCCCCTCAGGCCAACATCTCGAAATCGGATAAATTTTACATTTTTAGAACCCTCGTACTCTCACGAGTCTAACCATATAAAAATCTCCCAAATCGAATATCAAAAACCCGCTCAAAACTCAAAATTTCGGCCTAAGAAATTTCTTCCAATTTTTTCCAATTTTGATCCTCAATTCGAATTTAAATGATGGATTTAACTACATATTGATGGAATATAACTAGAAAGGATTAGTGAAACGTTACCCAATGATCTCCTCTTCAAAACCCACTTAGAATCGCCCTCTCCCGAGCTCCAATTTGATTTTTCTAACTTTGAAACAAAACCCTTGAATTTCATATTTCAGTCCAGTGGTTTCCGCTTCTGCGGTTAAGGGACCACACCTACGGTCCCGCTTCTATGGAACTTAAGCCGCTTCTGTAGTTTCATTAAAAAATCCAAAATTCCGTACCTGCGGTCCTGATCTCGCAGATGCGGATCTGCTTCTGCTAAAATTCCACCGCATCTGCGGAGCATGATGAGCCTGGCCAAACCCGCTTCTGCAGTCCTCCATGCTGCATCTGCGATACCGCATCTGCATTTCCCAAGCCATAGATGCGAAAATACTAGAAGCATCAATGCTTCAGCTGCTGCAACACTCTCCGATCTTCCCGTCAACCATCCGAAATTATCTCGAGGCCCCCGGAACCTCAACCGAAAGCACCAACATCACCTAATACCCCATTCAAACTTGTACCAATCCTTAAAACACCTAAAACAACACCGGAAACCCGAATTAATCAAATATTTAAGCCTAAGAACCCCAATTTTTCTTCAAGATGCGCTTTCGATCAAAAACCTAACAAAAACACGTCCGAATGACCTGAAAATTTGCACACATGTCCCAGATGACATGACGGTGCTACTACAACTTTCGGAACTTCATTCCGACCCTCGGATCAAAATCTCACTATCATACCGAAAACTTTAAAAATTCAAACTTTGGCATTTCAAGCCTAAATTAGCTACGGACTTCCAAAATGCATTCCGAACACGCTCCCGACCCTGAATCACCTAACGGAGCTAGCGGAACCATCGAATTTCTATTCCTAGACCGTCTTCACACTGTTCCGACTACGGACCACTTTTCAACACTGAAGCTCTCATTTAGGGACTAAAAAAGTCTCTGAAACCCAACACCGAACGTCCCGGCAAACCAAAATAGCATAAATAAACTTAGGGGAAGCAGTTAATAGGGGATCGGGGCATTAATTCCTAAGACGACCGGCCGGGTCATCACATCCTCCTACACCTAAATATTCGTTCGTCCTCGAACGAGCATAGAGAACATACATGTAGTGGTGAAAAGATGAGGGTATCGGCTGCGCATATCCCGCTCGGTCTCCCAAGTTGCCTCCTTGGCCGGCTGACCCCGCCACTGAACCTTTACTGAAGCTATGTTCTTTAATCTCAACTTTCTGACATGTCTATCCAATATGGACACTGGTTCCTAAACATAGGATAAACCCTTGTCCAACTGGACTGAACTGAAATCCAACACGTGCGACGGGTCACCGTGATACCTTCGGAGACATGAAATACCGGATGAACCCCGGCCAAACGGGGAGGCAAGGCAAGCTCATAAGCAACCTTCCCAACTCGCCTCAAAATATATAAAGGGCCAATAAACCTTGGACTCAACTTCCCTTTCTTCCCAAACCTCATGACGCCTTTCATAGGTTAAACCCAAAGCAGAACCCACTCACCAACCATATGCGAAATGTCAAAAACCTTCCTGTCTGCGTAGCTCTTATGTCTGGACTAGGCTGTACGGAGTCTATCCTAAATCATCTTAACCTTCTCCAATGCGTTTTGAACCAACTCTGTGCCTAATAGCCTGCCCTCACCCGGCTCAAACCAACCCAGTGGAGATCTACACCTCCTACCATACAAAGCCTCATACGGCGCCATCTGAATGCTGGACTGATAACTGTTGTTGTAAGCAAACTCCGCCAATGGCAAGAATTGATACCAAGACCCTCCAAACTCAATCACACACGTACGGGGCATATCTTCAAGAATCTGAATAGTGCCCTCGGACTATCCATCCGTCTGGGGTTGAAATGTTGTGCTCAACTCCACCCGAGTACCTAACTCCTGCTGCACGGCTCTCCAAAACCGCGATGTAAACTGAGTACCTCTGTTTGAAATAATAGAAACTGGAATACCATGCAGACGAATGATCTCCCAGATATAAATCTCTGCCAACCGCTCCGATTAATAAGTGGTACACACAGGAATGAAATGAGCGGACTTGGTCAGCCGATCCACGATAACCCAAATGGCATCAAACTTCTTCAAGGTCCATGGGAGTCCAGATACAAAGTCCATGGTGATGCGCTCCCACTTCCACTCCAGAATCTCTATCTATTGAAGCAACCCACCCTGTCTCTGGTGCTCATACTTCACCTACTGGCAGTTGAGGCATCTAGATACATACCTAACTATATCTTTCTTCATCTGCCTCCACCAATAGTGCTGCCTCAAGTCCTGATACATCTTCACAGCACCCGGGTGGATGGAATACCATGAACTATGGGCCTCTGCTAAAATCAACTCTCAAAGTTCATCAACATTGGGCACACAAATCCGACCCTGCATCCTCAATACCTCATCATCTCCAATGGTCACATCTCTGGCATCACCATAATGAACCTTGTCCTTAAGGACAAGCAAATAAGGGTCATTATACTGCCGCTCCCTAATACGATCAAATAAAGAAGACCGAGAAACCACACAATCTACAACCCGACTGGCTTCTGAAAGATCCAATCTCACAAACTGGCTAGCTAAGGCCTGAACATCCATCGCCATAGGCCTCTCTGAAGCTGGTAAGTATGCCAAACTCCCCAAACTCTCCGCCCGGTGACTCAAGGAATCAGCCACCACATTGGCCTTGCCTGGGTGATACATAATAGTAATATCATAATCGTTCAGCAACTCTAACCACCTCCTCTGATGCATATTTAGATCCTTTTTCTTGAACAGGTGCTACAAACTCCGATGGTTAGTATAGATCTCACAAGGCACACCGTACAAATAATGATGCCAGATCTTCAAGGCATGAACAATAGCAGCTAGCTCAAGGTCGTGGATAGGGTAATTCTTCTCATATACCTTCAACTGTCTGGATGCGTAGGCAATTACCCTACCGTCCTGCATCAACACCGCTCCAAGGCCAACTCTCGAGGCATCACAATAGACAGTATAAGGCCCCGAACCAGTAGGTAATATCAAAATTGGGGCTGTAGTCAAAGCTGTCTTGAGCTTTTGAAAGCTCGCCTCACACTCCTCCGTCCAATGAAATGGGGCACCCTTCTGGGTCAATCTAGTTATAAGGGCCGCAATTGATGAAAATCCCTCCACAAAAAGACGGTAGTAGCATGCCAAGCCAAGGAAACTATGAATCTCTATAGCTGAGGAGGGCCTAGGCCAACTCTGCACTGCCTTCACCTTCTTCGGATCCACCCGAATGCCCTCACTCGATACCACGTGGCCTAAGAATGCCACAGAACTCAACCAAAACTCACATTTTGAGAACTTTGCATATAACTTCTTCTCTCTCAGGGTCTGAAGCACTATCCTCAGGTGTTGCTCATGATCTTCCTGACTCCGGGATTATACAAGAATATCATCTATGAAAAAAATGACCAACGAGTCGAGATATGGCCTGAACACACTGTGCATCAAATGCATGAAAGCTGCTAGGGCATTGGTCAGCCCAAATGACATAACAAAGAACTCGTAATGGCCATACCGAGTCCTGAAGGCAGTCTTCGGTATATCTGGCTCCCGAATCTTCAACTGATGGTAACCTGAGCACAAGTCAATCTTAGAAAACACATGTACGCCCTGAAGCTGGTCAAATAGATCCTCAATACGAGGCAAAGGATAACGGTTCTTCACTGTAGCCTTGTTCAGCTGGCGATAATCGATACACATAAGCATAGAACCATCTTTTTTTTTACAAATAAGACAGGACCACCCCAAGGTGAAACACTGGGGCGAATAAAGCCCTTATCAAGTAATTCCTACAATTGATCCTTCAACTTCTTCAACTCAGGAGAAGCCACACGGTACGGAGGAATGGAGATGGGTTGCGTGCTCGGTAATAGATCAATGCCAAAATCAATGTCTCTATCATGCGGCATGCCTGGAAGATCAACTGGAAACACATCGGGATAATCCCGTACTACTGGGACTGAATCAACAGAAGGGGTATCAACACTGACATCTCTCACATAAGCTAAATATGTGGCACACCCTTTCTCAACCATACGCTGAGCTTTAAGGAAAGAGATAACTCTACTGGGATTGTGATGTAAAGTACCACTCCACTCAACACGCAGAATACCTGGAATAGCTAGCGTTACAGTCTTGCATAACGCAAGTTATTATTACCATTTTCATGGTAAACAGTTTGGCGCCCACCGTGGGGCTAAAAATAATAGTGATTATTTTCTTGCTGGTTTCATTGCATAAATGCAAGTTATCTTTCACACTTTTTCTTGTCAAAGATCTTTTGATTTCAGGGCAAAATGTCTAGCTCAGTAAACAGAGTCGAGAACGACGACCTCGAAAACCACGGGGAAAATAGTATGGATGTTCCAGTCATCGGCGCGCCACCGCGGAATCTCGATAACGTGCATGGACTAATTTTAGCGGACGTGGATTCACAGGGTGCGCAGTAGGTCGATGAAACTTTACACACTGATAGAAGCATACGACATGACGACTAACAGGAAGCCTACAAAAAACCCAGCACGAGAAGAACAGGAAGTTAGTCATCATGTTATTTTGAAATGTTGCAGGCACAAAAGTTGGCTATCGCTCAGTTTCAAAGCCACCCGAAGACTCCCAGCACAGTAGCGCCCAAAGTACTACCCCGGCCAAACAGGTACCGGAGATTTCAAGCAACAACGGATCAGTAGTTGATCCTGCCATCGTGAAAATGCTGGAGGACCCCACTAAAAGGATCGAGTCAGGCCAAAAAATAATAGCAGCCAACGATAAGAAAGTTCAAAACTTATAACTTTAGATTCGACCAAATCTCGGGCGTGCCCCGGGTCCTGTAGGGTGTAGATTCGAGGAAGTTCATGCAATGGCCGTTCCCAGAGGAAGAGGCTCCGAAACCCATTCCAAAGAAGTTTAGAATGCTAGAACTCCCAAAATACAATGGGACCTCAGATCTCAACAAACACGTCATTGCCTATATGTGCACAGTGAAAGGCAACGTCATAAAAGATGATGAGATCGAGTTGGTCTTACTGAAGAAGTTCGGAGAAACACTCTCGAAGGGGGCCATGATGTGGTACCACAACCTAGCTCCTAACTTCATAGATTCATTTGCCATGCTAGCGGATTCCTTTGTATGGGCGCATGCCGGTGCCATAAAAGTAGCAATAAGGAAGTCTGATGTATTCAAGATTAAGCAAAGGAAGAACGAAATGCTGCGGGAATTTGTGTCTCGTTTAAAAACACAATGAATGGAACTACCCCCGGTCTTTGATGACTGGACAGTGCAGGCCTTCACTTAAGGCCTGAATGAATGAAGCTCGGTGGCCTCAAGGCAACTGAAAGAGAATCTAATCAAATATCCCGCCGTAACCTAGTCGAACGTCCACAATCGGTACTAGTCAAAGATCAGGGTCAAGGATGACCAGCTGGAAGCCCCCTCGGGCTTAGTATACCCGAGCAGACTCCTAGCAAATGAGCCAAAATCAAATAAAGAGAGGTACCAATCGTACCCCGACGATAGGAGGAATAGTCTGAGGCGCAATCCGCCCCACAATGATCGATTAGTGAACAGAGGACAGAACCCTCGGGGACCCTTTAATAGAGGTGCCTTCAACGGGGACACGAGGCCAATGGGGGCACCTCGCCTATCAGAATACAACTTCAATGTCGATGTATCAAACATCGTGTTCGCCATCAGTAGAATCAGAGATGCTAGATGGCCCAGACCTATACACTCGAATCCTTCCCAAAGGAAATAAAGCTTGACTTGCAAGTTTCACAACTCGCACAGGCACAGAACCGAGGATTGTAGGAAACTTTGAGAGGAAGTGGCCCGGCTACTCGATAATGGGCACCTTGGGGAATTTCTCAACAACCGGGATTAAAACCATTCCCAAGAAAGAGAAACAACCAAAAAGAACAAACTAGACGAGCTCCAGCACATCATCCACATAATTTTTTGATGCTCGCCCCCGGTCGTACTCAAATAAACGACCACATAGCATCCGCCAAATGAACACTGAAACCCGAAAGTGCTATAGCCACTAAGGTATAATAACCTCTCCCTTTTTTCTATCTTTTACTTTATGATAACTCTTGTGCAGGCCAATGACCGAGGCAGTCGGGATGCCGCTCCGACTCGAGGGCCCTGAGGTTTCAAAACAACTGTTGCACTCTTTTCCTTTTATCGGGTTTTTATCCCGAAATGCATTTTTGTCGGTAAGGTTTTTAACGAGGCAACATCCACGCGCTACCTAGGAAAGACCAAACAAGCCTATCAGATCTTCTTCGCAATCAACCCTGTATCGGGGAACGACAAATGAGGTTCCAATAGGAAATGATGTATCGGGGCAAACGGTCGAATGAACCATGCTCGCATAAGCCGGGCTTACGCAACACAACGACATGTATTTACGCCAAACAATCAAAGAATATCTTTTGCCAAAAGCATCTCGTACTCCAAAAGAGAATTCAGCATGTCACGACAAGGATCCTTCCATCGAGTACGTCTTGAAATACTCGGAGACTTAGCGTCAACAGTTTGGCACCCACATGACCTCAGGGTCGGAACTTCATGCTCATAAGGCCCCAACGAGGCAATTTCGAGTTCATGAGTAACGGCCTTCGAGCCTAAGAAAACTTGATAACTCAGAGACTGTCGTTAATTGCCATTTACTGAAAAATCCAAGGCTGTAAGACCCCGAGCAGGCAAACTCGATTTAGCCAGATCTACTTTACATAACAACAAAAAACTGTAAGACCTCAACAGGCATGAAAAAACTGTAAGACCTCAACATGCATGAAAAAACCGTAAGACCTCAACAGGCATGAAAATTTTGTAAGACCTTCCTAAAGGTATAAAACTCAATCCCGAAGTTAGGCTATATGTCGCGTTTGTAAGGATCCCAAAAGGGCATACCCTTGATATAGATGCCTAAACTTCTATACTCAGGATAAAAAATGGCTCCGGCCAAACACAAATGACTACGGTCAATACGGCTGCACCAGCCAAATTAACGCGACTCGGGGATGCCCGACCGTCACTAATAATATCACAGGCCATTGCTTCGAATCTACTTTGAAAAGAACCGGTTAAAGTAGGCTACCCTCAATAGGCAAACGAGCATTGACCATGTCAGCTCCAAATCACAAGGCTTAGAACTATTCAACCTACGAGCTAAACCTTCTGAGGTGCTCGAATATCACTGCTAACGACTTGAAATCGAGGTTCTTCCCGAACCGATGATGGGTTAGGCAAAATTATTTCAAAAAAGTCCTTAACAAGGGAAAAAGAAAGCCTACATATGCCCATGGGGAAAAGCATAAGAGCCATTGTCACCAGCCAAACGAGCCTCAGGGCCACACACTAAAAGGTCGCAACGACCAAAAAGCGAAAGAGCCACTGTCGCCAGCTTAAAATTTTGAAAACTTGAGGATTAAAATGAGCTCGAGTGGCAACCCGATTCGGAGACTAGATCCAAAATAGTTAACTATACATGCCTAAGGGCACAACATAAGAACCATTGTCGTCAGCCTATACAGACGTACAACTTGAGGGTCGATTGAACCCGAGTTGGAGCCCGACTCGGAGACTGAACCTAAAATAGTTAAGTATGTATGCCCATTGGGGCCATATAAAATCCGATGTCACCGGCCTAACGAACATCATGGCCATATTACTGGTTCAAGGACTCCCACCAACCTAAAGGTCGAATCGACCCGATTGAGATCTTGGTAAACAGAAGTATAGAAGATAAAAATTGCGGGGTTCCCTTTTTTTACATACAAGTGGTGAAACTCAAGCTCAGTCTACAACATATTATGAAAGCTATGTACATAAGAAGGAGGCAGGGAATAAATCTTCCCCCTTCAGGAACTATGGCCCGGCGACTCCCTCCTCACCGTCTTCAGCATCGGACAGAAGGTACTTGGCATCATACTCCTCCCCTTTGGCTTGCTCAATCTCCCCTGAGAGATCGAAGCACCTGGCATGAATCTCCTCGAGGACTTCCCTCCGGGATCTGCACCTCAAATACTCCTTGCTATTACTTGCACGGCTAAGGGCTCTCTTCAGCACAACCTTAGCAGTGAGAGCACTCTTCGAATAGGCAGCCACTTTCTGCCCTGCCCGGTATTGCTCATCACAAACTAAGCCCGAATATTCACCACCTCGGTCTTCGCCTTTGAAAGGTCGGACGAAAGCCTTGTGATCATATTCGCCCTGGTAGACTCATTCGCACAAACGGTCTAGATTTGAGCCCTCTCTTTGGCCAAAAAATGGACACTTACATGCGTCTGCAGCTCATTGAATTCACGTTTGGCTCGGCCAACCTCGCCCCAGAGCTATCCTAACTCCTCCGCCTTGTCTTCCAACTAAAATATCAAAACATCATAACGCCGAGGTAGGAAGGGAGTGCAAACCATCATGAAATACATGGTACCTGTTTCTCCAGGCGGATCTCACGGCTCCGACTTCGGCACCGGTCCACCTCGCGCCGTAAGGAAACCAGCTCGCTTTCTTTTGCCACATAAAGAAGGTTGAGGGATTTCTCCCTATCCAAAGCATCCCGCAATGGGGTCTCACTACGAAGCAACTCGGATTTAAGCCTGTCAAAGGCCTATGAAAGAAAGCTAAATAAAGAAAAATAAAAAGGGGAAAATAAAGGCATGGGGCCGGAATAATCTTACAGCAGTCAAAACTCACCATGAGGCCAAATCGCTGAGCCTTGCCGAAGGCCGAAGCAATGTCTGATGGGGTATCGCTTCCAGAAAGTGGATGATCGATCGAGTCGCTTCTGCTTAACCGGTGAGAAGGAGTCGCCTCATTACAAGCCTTTTCGCACCCTAGAATATCTTTTCTTTTGTCATCACTCCTCAATCCCGAGGCCAGCCGGAGAATGCGGCCTCATTTCAAAAGAACCCCCGACGCCTGCGAGAGTTGAGTTAAATAAGCTGGAAAGAAAAGCGCCATTTTCTAGGAAGCAAAGCGTTGGGCACCTACCACGATGCTTCGCCTCCCATCTCCCTTTGGACAAATCTCGCCACCGGCGCCTATCATAAATCGAGCAAGCTGATATCTTACGAGACCACTCAGCTAAATCGAGGACCTCGCTTGGTGATCAATGAGTAGCTACAAACAAGGAATAGAAAGATATCGTTACGGAGCCTGCCTCCAGTCAAACGATGATAGTTTAGATGAGACACTTACGTGTGAAGTTCCGTTTCTCAGGAAATGGCAAAAATTCTCTAGGAATGACATCGATTGTTCGAATCCAAACAAATCAATTCATCCATTCTCGGATCTCATCCTCCTCATTGCCGACGACAGGAGCGTGGGTGGATCGACGTTGAAGAGCAATCAAGCCCCGATAATGCAGTGGCCGATATAACCTTACGAGATGGCTGAGGTAAACTCTATCCCGGCCTTGTCGGCAAAATATCTCATCGCCTACATTATTTTCCAAAGGGAGGGATGAGCTTGCACCAGTGTAACCTGATATCTCCGACAGAAATCAAGCACGACACAATCGGGGGAACCCGGTGCAAAAACATGCGTGTATACGCTCAAAACTCCCTCAACATATGTCATAACGCTCTCCTCGAGGGAAGGTACTTGTAATATCATACCTTCTCCCCATCTGCAATCTTTTTTTATCACCTAGAGGTTTTTATCTCCCACTGATGAAATGATCCTCAACACATGCTCCCGGTGGCCCGAAACATTGGGAAGTTTTCCTAACGTGACAGCTCTCCTCAAGGCAGGGCATCCTGAGCCTCACTCACTTGACATTGGAGGTGAGCCGCTGGAACCAACTGAATGCGGAACATAGGGGGAACTCCCCTCCACCTGATAATTGAACGTCGACGTAGCAATCATGACTATGGTAAAATAGGAGGGGAAAATGAGGGTCTGGGCAAATTTTTTTTTTTGAAATAGGGGAATAGAAGGGCTAGCACGAAGTGCCAAGCTCTGCAGAAGAGATAGCATTTCAAAGCAGCAAATTCACCGTTGGAAAGGCAGATGAATGAATATATGGGGCAACGTTGCCCGCCCAAGAGGGCAAATTAATTCTGGCCACAGTAGCGTCACCCTCTCCTAGGGAAATGTACTGGCAAAATTACCCCGAGCCCCTCTTTTTATCGGATCATACAATGTTGCTATCCTGCGGGATTCAAAAAAAAACTGCGAGGCCTCGGGGGGCGCCCCAACATCACAAGCATCGGTCCGAGAGAAGCTGTCAATTTAACCTCGGGCATAGCTAGTTTCAGGGTGCCGGTTGTTCTGAGGGCAGGTTTCGAAAGGTCAACGTCGAGATTCAAAAGCTAAATCGCTAAAGCAAAGGGTCAAAGAAAGAAGAGACTGAAAAAAAGCTGACATAAGGAAAACCCCTTTTTTACATTGCCAAAAAGCGTATTCACAAGAAATATCTTTACACAACCCATCCCCCGGGGGCCGTATACAAAGGGGAAAAGAAGGGATACGAAATGACTTGGAGACTACTCCTCATAAATATTATCTTCGCCCTCATCAGGGGCAATTAAAAGCACCAGTTCTTCCTCTAATTTGCGGGCTTCCTTGAGATCAGCTGGTAGGTTAATACCAATGGCTCTAATTTCCTCCAAGGTCTCTCTCCTCGCCTCTGCCTTAGCATGCTTAATAGCTCGGGTTAACTTCTGCTCAGCTGCTATTGATATGTCACGAGCTATTTTATGCACCGTGGCTGCATCCTCTAGATAAGTGGCAGCGTTTCATCAACCTTGGACTTAGCCGCGGCCAAAACAGCAACCTCCTTGCAAGCATCCTTGAAAAGACGCTACTTCATTTCACTTTCTCAGCCCGAAGATCTCCGTATTCAGTTGGTTAATCTGTGAACCATTCTACTCGACCTATAAAAGAAAGGCGAGCCAATTTATGTTGGAACAGAAGTCGGGCACAAGTAAGGCGAAATAACTGCATGGCAAGGTCAGCCTTTTCCCGAAGTGCCATTTCCAAAGTAGCTTGGATATCTCCTAGTTCTTTCCCTCCCTGAGTAGAGTGAGCCTCTAAATCTCGTTGCATCGAGGTAGCTTTCTTACACTCTTTTTCATGATAAGAAAGCTCCTCGCGGAGTCGAAGGATGTCATGATCGTACATCTCCTTGCACTTCGGTATAGCAGACAAGTTAGAAAGACAAGGGATGATGTCCAAAGATAAAAGAAATGCACGAGAAATGGTTGTCACCTGCTGCATGAATTTCTCTGCCGCTTTAACGGTGTCGGGAATATCAAGATCGGCACTATCACTAACACCATCAAAGATATTGGCAATAGAGCCTCCCCCTTGGATAGGAATCCCCTCTTTAATACCGACCACTTCTTTAGCATCCCGCAGTTCCCCTGACGAGACCTGGAAGCATAAGAAGAAGTCGTTCAGGTCGCCGACTTCTCCAGAAGGCAACCCATCCTCCTGAAAAGCTTCAGTCCCTGACCCATTAGGATCGATAGCAGTGGTTCCCTCGGTGAAAATTACATCGAACCTGGTTGTGTGATTTAAAGTCGCGTTAACACCCTCTTCGAAGGTCTATGGTTCACGAGATCGACCGAAGTCAGCTGTTACGGACTCAGTAGTCTCTGACCGAGGCACCTGCGAGGCTCGCACATTCGACCTCATCCTCCGCTCTAGCTAGCATTTGTCTTTATCCTCTTCCTTGGTGTCAGGATTCGCCCCTGAAGTTGAAGCAGAAGTCCCAGCAGTGGCTCGGTGCTCGAGTAACCTGGGTTTCTTTGTCGGAGGAAGGGCGATAGTTGCTTTGCCTTTTCTCTTTTTATCTTTACCGGGCTCTAGAGCCTCCACTGTTCTGCTAGGGGGTAGCCTCATCTGCATATTCTCACCAAGACCTGCACCAGTGCAGTAACCGTAAGATGTTTTACTAAGGGCTCAGGAAGAAACACAAGTACAAGGCGTAGGCGGTAAAGAATCTTTACCATGATTCTTAGCCACCCATCACTTCTTGGCCAGATCGATCCAAGAATGAATAAGATATAGGAACGCCTTTTTCGACCGCTCGATCTATCCTGACAAATCTGGAACCACCTCTGGGTGCCAAGCAGCGGCTGCAAGAAGTGCAGAGAGGTAGTTACTTCAAAGAAAAGTAGTAAAAAAGGGGTTAAGGGTAAGTTGCTTACATTGCGTGTTCTATCTCTCTCCGAAAAGGCATCCTCCGGGCCGGGATAATATTTGAGGTCTTCACCCGGACAAATTTGCTCATCCACCCTCGATCCTTCCTCTCGTCGATGCTCGAGAAGAATGATTTTTTGGATCGATGGCGGAGCCTGATCAAACTTCGATAAAATTAAGGACTATACATCCTGATCAAATGGTTGAGGGTAAACCAGTGGAGGGGCCAACCAGTCGAGGAGGCGACCTAGGAGTCTGAAGAGGACATGCGGAGCAGATACCCTCATCTATTCAGCACTTCAGGTACCTTTCTATGTCCGTTTGAGGACGAACATTTATTTAAGAGGTGGAGGATGTAACAACCTGACCGATCGTTTGCCTTTTTAGAACCCCGTTCCCCCAAATAAAACTCTTCGTCCTCTCTTTAACCAATTTATGACCTGCGGGGATGGTTGGTTCGAGATTTAGAAGAGTTTGGATTGAAATATACACATTTAACTCTTTAGGATTTTTTTAAAAGGCTAAGTTTTACTTTGGTCAATATTTTGGGAAAATGAGCCCGGATTCATGTTTTGATGATTTTAGAGGGTCTGCGGGAAAATATGGGATCTGGGCGTATGCCCGGAATCTAATTCTGAGGTCCCTAGCCCGAGTAATAAATTTTTATTAGAAATTGTTAAATTGAAGTTTTAAGGATTTAAAGAAACTAACTAATGATTGATTTCTTGGGTATCGGGCTCATATATTGGTTCTAAAACCTGGTACAAGTCCGAAATATAATTTAAGACCTACCCGCAAAATTTGGTGTCAATCCGAGTAGTTTAAGGGCGTTTTTGCCCGTTGGAGGAAAATTAAGAACTTGAAGTTCAAAGATTTGATTCAATTGGTTTTAGGGGGTGATTCTTAGATTTAGCGTTGTTTCGGGCGTTTTGAAAGTTTGAGTAGGTCCGTTTCATGATTTTAGACTTGTCAGTATGTTCAAGCGGGGCCCGGGAGCCCTGAGCGTCAACCGGACGAGGCTCGAGTGAAGTGGAAAAATTTGAGAAAGGCTGAAGGTTGCTGCTTCTGTCATAACTGCATCTGCGGTTCTTGGAACGCAGGCCGCAGATGCAGTCCTTGTAAGCTAGGCTAGAAATCGCAGAAGCGGCTCCCAAGACGCAGATGCGGCCTGGAGACCGCAGATGCGGTCCCAGCTCCTTGGCCTATTTGCGCAGGTGCGACCCATCTCTCACAGATGCGAGACCGCAGATGCAAAAATCGCTGGGCAGTGAGGTTCATTTAATACGAGTTCTAAGTCATTTTTATCACATTTTCACTCCTCCATTGGGCGATTTGGGAGCTTTTGAGAGAAGGAATTCACTTAGCATCTTGAGGTAAGTGTATGCTACCTATTTATAGTCTAATATCATTGCCTTAGGAAGATTAAACACTAGTATTAAGGTGAAATCATGGGGTTAGAGCAAAAACCAAGGATTTTAACAAAACTTAGATTTAACCACGAAATTCTTATGAAATAAATTAGAAACCATATATTATTGATCCTTAGGTTGTAGAGAACAACTTCATTCAAAAAAATCTCGGAATTCGAGCATGTGGGCCCGAGGTCGGAATTTAGGAAACTTGCGTTAATGGTTGGGAAATTGCTTAAATAGCTAGAATTCGATCTTGTGAGTCTATATTAACTAGTTCTTACTTCATTTAACTAGTTTGGGATTGTTCGGCTCCAAATTGAGGGCTTGGACTTGTTCTTGGCATTTGGAAGTGCACTTTGGAGCGAGATGAGTCTCTTTTCTAACCTTGTAAGAGGGAATTGTCCCCATAGGTATAATAATTAAGTAATTGCTACTAAATGCGGGGGCTACATGCGTACTAGGTGACGAGAGTCCATGCGTAGCTACTATTTTGTTCATTGTCCGGGGAGTCTAGGACCCCCACCATGCCATATTTATGAATATCCCTATATGTTCTTGCTAATATGATCACTTAGGATGTGCTAGAGACTTAGAAAGGAATAAAGCTGAACAGATATACTTGTTGAACCCTTGTATGAATTTATTTGAATATAAATGCACTTTTGTGTGTATTCTTGATATTTGTGGATCGGGCCGATCTCCTCGGTATGAATAGATGCATCTATGGTTTGCATCATTCGACCCTCTGGCAGTGTACAGTTTATTTTCTATTGGATCGGGCCGTCGACCTCGGCATAATGTGCACATGATATCTATGTGAAATCTTGTACATGACTGTTTTGCTAAGTAATTCGAAATGCAAATCACTAATTGAAATATTGTTAAGAACATGACTTTTACCTCTTGCTATAAATTGTCGATTATTTGTGAATCTCATGCTTAGCATAGCACCTTATTATATAACTTGACCCTAATAAGTATCAAGTCGACCTTCCGTCTCTACTTCTTAAGATTAGACGGGATACTTACTGGGTACATATTTTTTATGTACTTATACTACACTTCTATACTTAATTGTACAGGATTTGAGGCAGGTACATCTGGCTATCAGTCTGGTGTGCGCCCCTGATTCATAGACCGAGACTTCCACGGTAAGCTGCTCCCTTCCTATGCCATTCAGCAGCTAGATGGAGTCTTTTCTTACTTTTTCTATCTATTCTATCTCATACTGTAGGATAGGGTTATTCTTTTGTATATTCTACTAGTTGCCTATTACTTGTGACACCAGGTCTTGGCACACATATTAGTAGACATTATTTTTGGGGTTGTATAATCATTTTGATACATTATTGATCGCTTCTAGCCTTAACTTTAATTTGAGAATCTGTTATACTTATTTTTAGATAAAAGTAAAATGAGAACTTAATTATATTTCCGTGTTGGCTGGCCTGACAAAGGTATCGGGCGCCATCATGACCTATTATGGAAAATGGGTCGAGACAGCGCCAGTAGAGCCTAATATCATATCTAGCCACCCCATCTCCGTGTCTTTACAATTAATGCATTATGTACTATGATGTATTTCCCCTACTCTATAAAGGGGATCCTCACCACTTTGCAAAGGGTTGTTGTTACTCCAACCATTCTACACAAGATCAATAATAACTCTCTCTCTCTCTTTTCTCTCTAACTTACTCGCTTGAGGCTACTCTTTTCATTTATTGCTTTTATACTTGTTCTTTATTTATTGCTCGATATTGGCCATAAAGAGCCTTCTTTAATCATATCTTAACTGTTAATCCCTTACCGATTACCCTCGATAGCTCGAGCTCGAGCCCCGGCATCATCCTCGAAGCCTTTTATCAATCAGTCTGAGGCTTGGTAGTAAGCCCCTCGGTTTGATTACTGTCTCGTATTAGCTTGTATTTCATCGCTAAACTTCACATATTTAGCATCCACTGCTCTAACAACTAGCATAAAAATAGATCACGTATTTTTAGAGTCCCAATTATAAATTTAATTGTTATTACCATTTTCACGGTAAACAAGTAGGGGCTAGAATAGTATAGCAGGTAGAAGAAGTAAACAATATAATATAGTAGAAGGCAATTTTAGACATTTTCCCTTGTATCAAATATATATCACATGTATATTCATGTATACATGTGTGTGAGATGCATGATGTGACGACCCAGTCAGTCGTCTCATCCGGATATTGACTTATGTGTTAGTGGGCTCGGATGTGAGTCCTGATGGTTTGGTTAGCTTCTGGAGATGATTTATGACTTAGGAGTGTGAGCGGAATGGGTTTTGGAGGTTCGGAGTAGATTTAGGCTTGAATTGGCAAAGTTGAGATTTTGGCGATTTCAGGTTGATATGCGAGATTTTGATTCAGGGATAGAATGGAATTTCGAGATTTGCAGTAGTTTTGTTGGGTCATTTGGGATGTGTGTGTAAAACTTCAGGTTATTCGGACGTGGTTTGGTTGGGTTTTTTATCAAAAGCGGAATTCGAAAGATTTTTCGAAACTTAGGCGTGAATCTGACGTGTTTTGGTTGAATCAATGTTGTTTGAAGTGTTTTGATGATTGGAACAAGTTTGAATAAGGTATTGGGTCATGTTGGTGCTTTTGGTTGAGGTCCCGGAGGCCTCGGGGTGATTTCGGATGGCTAACAGAGGAGTTGAGATGTTATTGTAGCTGCTAAAGTTTTGTTGCTTCTGATGTTTTCGCACCTGCGGTTTGGGGACTGCAGGTGCGGCGTCACATATGCGATGGAATGGCTGCAGATGCGGATTTGAGGGGAGGAGTTAGGAACCACAGATGCGGTAGAGGGACCGCACCTGGGGAGTCGCAGATGCGGCGAATGGACCGCAGATGTGGTATTTGGTCCCGTAAGTGATTTCCGCAGAAGCGGAGGGTGGACTGCAAATGCGGTACCGCAGAAGCGGGTTTTGGACAGCAGATGCGGGCACCTCTGGGCAGAATGTATATAAACTTTCCTTCGCGATTTTTGAAGGTTATCATCATTTTTAACTTCGGCTTGAGAGCTTTTGGATGATTTGGAAGGGAGATTTCAAGGAACTTTGCTAAGGTAAGGATTTTGGACCTAAAAATACATTTCTATGGTAGTATTTCATGGATTAAGGCTGTAATTAAAATAATTAAAGGGCTAAAAAAAAGTATTAGGGCTTGAGTTTAAGAGGCTTTTAAAGGAGGATTTGAGGAGTCATTTGGACTCCGATTTTAGAGTTCTTGATATACATAGACTCATGGGGAGACGAGGAATCTATTGGTGTGAAATATTTTGAATTTCGTGACGTGGGACTGGGGGTCGAGTTTTGGTAATTTCGGGAGTTATGCCCTTTATTGATTGTTTTCGCTTGGGATTTGTTCCCTTGGCATGTTTTGACGTCCTCGTTCTGATTTTGGATAGATTCGACGCGCGTGGAGGCCGATTCGAGGGGAAAGGCATCGCGAGCTAGAGATTTAGCCGATTCGAGGTGAGTAATGATTGTAAATGATGTTCTGAGGGTTTGAAACCTCGGATTGCACATCGTTGTGCTATATTGAGGTGAGGCACACGCTTGATGATGAGCGTGGGGTCGTGCACTATTGAGAATTGTGACTTGATCCATCCCGATTGATGATTTTACCGCGTATTTGATTGAGAATTATTTGCTAGCATTATGATTTAGGCTGAATTCCATATTTGGATTTCATGCCAACTATTTGAACCCTTCGGGGTTTTTATTGATATTTTCTCACTGTTTTGTCTGATTACTTGAACTCGGTCATGTTATTTTTCACTGCTTTCATACTCAGCCATGTTTACTCAGCGTTAAGACTTAAATGATATTTTAAATGATGTTTGGGCTAAGAAACACCGTTTTACTATTGCCCGAGGGGCTTGTGAGGATTTTTGATCGAGTAAGGCCGAGGGCCTATGTTGTGAGGAAACACTAATACTGATTTGAGGCCAAGGGCCTAAGATATGTACGTCACGAGGTAGCTTG
Source organism: Nicotiana glauca (assembly GCA_026770625.1). Taxonomy (NCBI): domain Eukaryota; kingdom Viridiplantae; phylum Streptophyta; class Magnoliopsida; order Solanales; family Solanaceae; genus Nicotiana; species Nicotiana glauca. The sequence goes on from MU784471.1 coordinate 95,470, forward strand.
ATTGACATGAGGTCGAGGGCCTAGATTTGATGCCACGAGATGGCATGTTATTGCGCTTGGGCCGTAATGGGCCCCACTAGGAGTCTGCATACCCCAATGAGCGTGGGTACCTATTGTGATGTGAGATTGAGCCCGAGAGGCTGGTATGGTTTTGAGATGTTACCCGAGGGGAGGATTTGTTGATATTGTGCCTGAGGGGAAAACTTCTATTTGTTTACTTTATCTTAATTGAATGTCAATTTACCTGTTTATTTGTTGAGAAAAGGATTTTACTTGATTTCACTGGTTTACTATTTTTAACTTATTTCACTATTTTTTTATAGAATGCCTTGTGCCTTACGTGTTTTCTTACTTTCAGTCATTATTTATATTCGTTACTCACTGAGTTGGAGTACTCACTTTACTCCTTGCACCTTGTGTGCAGATTCAGGCATAGCTGGTTTCGCTTCCGAGTGTTGATTCCTCCAGCTTCCGGCGGGCTTTCGGAGATTACCAGGTAGTTTTTAATGTTCGCAGCCCCATGCCTCTACTCCTCTATTATTTCTATTCCTTTTCAGACATTTGCATTAGTTTATGGTTCTTAACGGGATTGTATTATGACTTATAGATGCTCATGACTAGTGACACCCCGGTTAGGGCTGTGTATGGGTATTTCTTTTGCGTATTTATGCTATTACCGGCTATTTCAGATTTATTCTTATCATGTTTAGACTGTTCTTATATGTTTATATATTAATAATTGGAAAATGGAAAGTGTCGGCTGGCCTTGTCTTCACGAGATGCGCCATCACGATTGGGTTTGGGGTTTGGGTCATGATAAGTTGGTATCAGAGCCTAGGTTACATAGGTCTCCTGAGTCATGAGCAAGTTTAGTAGAGTCTCACGGATCGATACAGAGACGTCTGTATTTATCCTCGAGAGGCTGCAGAACCTTTAGGAAAAACTTCATATTCTTGAAATTCTTGTCGTACGAACTAATTGATCTGAGTACTAAACTTTTGTTATTTTATTCTCTCACAGATGGTGAGGGCAAGCGCTACCGGGTAGGGTGGATGACCACCAGTGCCAGCAGCTGCGGCCACTAGTGGCCGAGGACGGTCATGGCCGTGGTAGAGGCAGAGCAGTGAGAGCAGCACCTGTAGATCCACCAGCTACCCCAGTTCAGGACCACGTCCCAGTTGTGGATGCTCTAGCAGCACCAGCTCTGGCACCAACTGTGTCCATTGTGATTCCGGGTCTTCAGGAGGCCTTGGCTCAGATCTTATCAGTTTACACTGGCCTAGCTCAGGCGGTTTCAACCACCACAGCCGCATCTACTTCTCAGGCCAGGGGAGGTAGTCAGACTCCCGATGCTCGCACACCTAAGTATGTCGTGCAGGGACTTCAGACGCCGAGGGCACACCCTGCCCAGCCGGTTATAGCTGCTCGGGACTATGTAGTTCATGCCATGCCAGAGGACGAGCAGCGTAGATTGGAGAGATTTGGTAGGCTTCATCCTCCGACCTTCAGTGGTGTAAAGGGAGAGGATGCCCAGGGCTTTTTAGACAAGTGTCAGAGGATGCTTCGTACCGCATGTATTCTGGAGACCAGTGGGTCGCTTTCACTAAGTATTAGTTTTTCAGGACCTGCTTTCACTTGGTGAAAGGATTTTAAGAGGCGTAGGCTTGTTGGTGCAGCACCCCTTACCTGGCAGCAGTTCTCTGTTCTCTTTCTGGAGAAGTATATGTTGTAGTCTCGAAGAGAGGAGCTACATAGGCAGTTTGAGTGGTTACGTCAGGGGGAGATTACTGTGTCGTAGTATAAGTTGAGGTTCTCCGAATTGGCTCGTCATGTCATCTGGTTGGTCCTGACAGATAGAGAGAGGATCAGGAGGTTTGTTGATGGTCTTACTTATCAGCATGTATTCTTATGACCAGGGAGATGGTGACTGGTGCTACATTTAAGGAGGTTATGGATATTGCCCGAGAGATTGAGTCTGTTTGTCACCAGAAGCGAGAGGAGAGGGAGGCCAAGAGGCCTCGAGGATCTGGTAGTTATAGTGGTGCTTCTTTGAGGGGCCAGTTTCAGCACAGTAGAGGCCGTCCATTTAGGCATGCTCAGCTAGCACGCCCAGGTTATCATGGGGCGTCATCTGGTCATGGTTCTCATAGTTCACATCAGGTCCAATCATCACTTAGTGCCCTTCCAGCTCAGAGTTCATCCCGTGCTCTTGCAATTTATGACTCTTCTATGTCGAGTACATCTGCTACTCACTCCGGTGCGAGGGGTTCCCTTCAATCCCTTTTTCCAGCACCTAGGAATTGTTATGAGTGTGGTGAGATGGGTCACATGTGGAGGTAGTGTCCTCGTCATGTTGCTAGTTCATCCCAGCAGAGGGGTCAGTCATCGGCTTCAGTGCCAGTTGCTCCACCACCACCCGCCCAATGAGCTAGGGGTAGAGGTCAGTTAGCCAGGGGTCGACCCAGAGGGGGAGGTCGATCAGGGGGCGGTTAGGCTCGTTTCTATTCTCTCCCAAGCAGACCCGATGTTATTATTACAGGTATTGTTTCAGTCTGCCACAGAGATGCCTCTGTATTATTTTATCCCGGATCCACCTTTTCTTATGTGTCATCATACTTTACTCGTTATTTGGGTAAGCCCTATGAGTTTCTTACTTTACCTGTTCATATATCTATCCCGGTGGGCGATACTATTATTGTAGACTGAGTGTACCGATCGTGTGTGGTGACTGTTGGGGGTCGGGAGACTTGAGTTGATCTTTTATTATTGAGTATGGTAGATTTCGATGTCATTCTGGGTGTGGATTGGCTATCTGTGTGTCGCGCTATTCTAGACTGTCATGCTAAGACATTCATATTGGCTATACCGGGTGTTCCACGGATCGAGTGACGAGGTGTGACTGATTATGTCCCTAGTAGAGTGATATCTTTCTTGAAGGCCCAGCGTATGGTTGGGAAGGGTTGTCTTTCATATCTTGGCCTTGTGAGGGATGTTCGAGCTGAGACTCCTAGTATTGATTATGTTCTAGTTGTGAGGAATGTCCCTAATGTATTTCCTGCAGACCTGCGGGCATGCCACCGGATAGGGATATTGATTTTGGTATTGACCTGGTACCGGGCACTTAGCCCATTTCTATTCTGTCGTATCGTATGGAACCATCTGAGTTGAAGGAGTTAAAGGAGCAGCTTTAGGAACTCCTAGATAAGGGGTTCATCCGGCCTAGTGTATCACCTTGGGGTGCGCCAAATCTGTTTGTGAAGAAGAAGGATGTCACAATGAGAATGTGCATTGATTATAGGCAATTGAACAAGGTAACAATTAAGAACAAGTATCATTTGTCTCGCATTGATGAATTATTCGACCAGCTTCAGGGAGCGAGGGTGTTCTCCTAGATTGATCTCCATTTGGGTTATCACCAGTTGAAGATCGGGGATTTGGATATTCTTAAGATGGCCTTCAAGACCAGATATGGTCACTATGAGTTTGTGATTATGTCTTTTGGGCTGACCAATGCCCCAGCAGCATTCATGCATTTGATGAACAGCGTGTTCCAGCCTTATCTTGACTCGTTTGTCATAGTCTTCATTGATGATATTTTGGTTTATTCGCATAGTCAGGAGGAGCAGACAGAGAATTTAAGGGTTGTATTGCAGAGATTGAGGGAGGAGAAGCTTTATGCAAAGTTCTCCAAGTGTGAGTTTTGGCTCAGTTCAGTGGCATTCTTGGGACACGTGGTGTCCAATGAGGGTATCCAGGTTGATCCAAAGAAGATAGAAGCGGTTCAGAGTTGGCCCAGGCCGTCCTCAGCCACAGAGATTTGCGGTTTTCTTAGTTTGGCAGGCTATTATCGCCGGTTTGTTCAGGGATTCTCATCTATCGCATCACCCTTGACCAAGTTGTCTCAGAAGGGTGCTTCCTTTGTATGGTCGGATGAGTGTGATGAGAGCTTTTAGAAGCTCAATTCAGCTTTGACCACAACTCCAGTATTGGTTTTGCCATCAGCTTAAGGTTCATATACCCTGTATTGTGATGCTTCGAGAGTAAGGATTGATTGTGTGTTGATGTAGGAGGGTAGAGTTATTGCTTATGCTTCTCGTCAGTTGAAGTCCCATGAGAAGAACTACCCCGTTCATGATTTGGAGTTAGCTGCCATAGTTCACGCATTAAAGATTTGAAGGCATTACTTGTATGGCGTGTCTTTTGAGGTATTCACTGATCACCGCAGTCTTCAGCATTTGTTCAAGCGAAAGGATCTTAATTTGAGGCAGCGGAGATGGTTGGAGTTGCTTAAGGATTATGATATCACTATATTGTATCATCCGAGAAAGGCCAATGTGGTAGCCGATGCTTTGAGCCAAAAGGAAGTGGGTATGGGTAGTTTGGCATATATTCCAGTTGGGGAGATACCTTTTGCAGTTGATGTTCAAGCCTTGGCCAATCGGTTTGTGAGGTTGGATATTTCAAAGCCTAGTCGGGTATTGGCTTGTGCAATTTCTCGGTCTTCTTTATATGATCGCATCAGAGAGCGCCAGTATGATGATCCGTATTTGCTTGTTCTTAGGGACAGAGTTCAGCATGATGATACCAGAGATGTGACCATTGGTGATGACGGGGTGTTGAGGATGCAGGGCCGGATTTGTGTGCCCAATGTAGATAGGCTTCGAAAGTTGATTCTGGAGGAGGCCCATAGCTAGCGGTATTCCATTCATCTAGGTGCCGTGAAGATATATCAGGATTTGAGGCAGCACTATTGGTGAAGGAGAATGAAGAAAGACATTGTTGGATTTATAGCTCGGTGTCTCAATTGTCAGCAGGTGAAATATAAGCATCAGAGACCGGGTGGCTTGCTTCAACTGATGAATATTCCAGAGTGGAAGTGGGAGAGGATCACTGTGGACTTTGTTATTGGACTTCCATGGACTTTGAAGAAGTTCGATGCTATTTGGGTGATTGTGGATCGGCAGACCAAGTCTGCACACTTCACTGTTGTTTGTACTACTTATTCTTCAGAGCGGTTGGTAGAGATCTATATCCAGGAGATTGTTCGATAGCATGGTGTCCCAATTTCTATCATTTCAGATCAGGGCACTCACTTTACTTCCCAGTTTTGGAAGTCTGTTTAGTGGGAGTTAGGTACTCAGGTGGAGTTGAGCACAGTTTTTCACCCTCAGATGGACAGGCAATCCGAGTGCACTATTCAAATATTGGAGGATATGCTACGCGCTTGTGTTATTGATTTTGGAAGGTCATGGGATCAGTTTCTACCGCTTGCAGAGTTTGCTTATAATAAAATCTACCAGTCGAGTATTCAGATGGCTCCATATGAGGCTTTGTATGGGAGGCGGTGTAGATCTCCAGCTGGTTGGTTCGAGCCCAGTGAGGCTAGGCTATTGGGGATAGATTTGGTTCAGGATGCTTTAGATAAGGTGAAGGTGATTCAAGAGAGACTTCGTACAGCGCAGTCGAGGCAAAAGAGTTATGCTGACACGAAGGTTTGAGATGTGTCCTACATGGTTGGTGAGAAGGTTCTATTGAAGGTTTTTCCCACGAAGGGTGTTATGAGATTTAGGAAGAAAGGGAAGTTGAGTCCGCGGTTCATTGGACCTTTTGAGGTACTTCGGAGGATTAGGGAGGTGTCTTATGAGCTTGCTTTGCCACCCAGCTTGTCGAGTGTGCATCCGGTATTTCATGTTTCTATGCTCCGGAAGTATATTGGAGATCCGTCTCATGTTCTAGATTTCAGTATGGTTCAGTTGGAGGGTGATTTGACTTATGATGTGGAGCCAGCAACTATCTTGGAGCGCCAGGTTCGGAAGTTGAGGTCAAAAGATATAGCTTCGGTGAAGGTGCAGTGGAAAGGTCGGCCCGTGGAGGAGGCTACCTGTGAGACCGAGCTAGATATGCGAAGCCGATATCCTCACCTATTCTATACTTCAGGTATGTTTCTTGACTCGTTCAACAACGAACGTTTATTTAAGTTGGGAAGGATGAGACGACCCGACCAATTGTCTCATGAGTTATCGCTCCATTTTACCCATTTATGCTTCTTATTGCTTTGTTTATCTGTATTTTGAGGTATCGGGTTGGTTGGATTGAATCCGGATTTGTTTTGGTGAGGTTTGAGACACTTAGTCTCTTTTAAGAAGGCTTAAGTTGGAAAAGTTAACCGGATGTTGACTTATGTGTTAGAGGGCTAGGATGTGAGTCCTAATGGTTCAGTTAGCTTCAAGAGGTGATTTATGACTTAAGAGTGTGAGCGGAATGGGTTTTGGAGGTTCGGAGTAAATTTAGGCTTAAATTGGCGAAGTTAAGATTTTGGCTATTTCCAGTTGATAGGCGAGATTTTGATTTAGGGGTCGGAAGGAAATTCCGAGAGTTGCAGTAGTTTCCTTGGGTCATTTAGGATGTGTGTGCAAAATTTTAGGTTATTCGGACGTGGTTTGGTTGGATTTTTTATCAAAAGCGGAATTCGGAAGATTTTTATAAACTTAGGCTTGAATCCGATGTGTTTTGGTTGAATCAATGTTGTTTGAAGTGTTTTGATGGTTGGAACAAGTTTGAATAAGGTATTGGGTCATGTTGGTACTTTTGGTTGAGGTCCGGGGGGCCTTGGGGTGATTTCAGATGGTTAACGGAGGAGTTGAGATGTTATTGCAGCTGCTGAAGTTTTGCTGCTTCTGGTGTTTTCGCACCTGCGGTTTGGGGACCGCAGGTGCGGCGTCGCATATGCGATGGAATGGCCGCAGATGCGGATTTGAGGGGAGGAGTCAGGAACTGCAGATGCAGTAGAGGGACCGCACCTGCGGAGTCGCAGGTGTGGCAAGTGGACGACAATGCGGTATGTGGTCCCTTAAGTGATTTTCGCAAAAGCGGAGAGTGTGCCGCAAATGCGGTATCGCAGAAGCGGGTTTTGGACCGCAGATGCGGGCACCCCTGGGCAGAATGTATATAAGCTTTCCTTCGCGATTTTTGAAGGTTTTCATCATTTTTAACTTCGGCTTGAGAGCTTTTGGACGATTTGGAAGGGAGATTTCAAGGGAACTTCGCTAAGGTAAGGATTTTGGACCTAAAAATATATTTTTATGGTAGTATTTCATGGATTAAGGCTGTAATTAAAAGAATTAAAGGGCTAAAATGGAGGATTAAGGCTTGAGTTTAAAAGGCCTTTAAAGGAGGATTAGAGGAATCATTTGGACCCCGATTTTAGAGTTAGACTCGTAGGGAGACGTAGAATCTATTGGTGTAAATTTTTTTGAATTTTGAGACGTGGGCCCGGGGGTCGGGTTTTGGTAATTTCGGGATTTATGCCTTTTATTGATTGTTTTTGCTTGGGCTTTGTTCCCTTGGCATGTTTTGACGTCCTCGTTCTGATTTTGGATAGATTCGATGCGCGTAGAGGCCGATTCGAGGAGCAAAGGCGTCGCGAGCTAGAGATTTAGCCGATTCTGAGTAATGATTGTAAATGATATTCTAAGGGTTTGAAATCCCGGATTGCACATTGTAGTGCTATATTAAGGTGAGGCACACACTTGATGACGAGCGTGGGGTCGTGCACTATTGGGGATTGTGACTTGGTCCGTCCCGATTGATGATTTTATCGCGTATTTGATTGAAAATTATTTGCTATCATTATAATTTGGGCTGAATGCCATATTTGGGCTTCATGCCAACTATTTGAACCCTTCGGTGCTTTTTATTGATATTTCCTCACTGTTTTGACTTATTACTTGAACTCAGTCATGTTATTTTTCACTATTTTCATACTCAACCATGTTTACTCAGTTTTAAGACTTAAATGATATTTTAAATGATATTTGGCTGAGAAATACTATTTTACTATTGCCCGAAGGGCTTGTGAGGATTTTTAACTGAGTAAGGCTGAGGGCCTATGTTGTGAGGAAACAATGATACTGATTTGAGGCCGAGGGCCTGAGATATGTACGCCACGAGGTAGCTTGATTGATATTGGGCCGAGGGCCTAGATTTGATGCCATAAGATGGCTTGTTATTGCGCTTAGGCCGTAAGGGGCCCCTCCAGGAGTCTGCACACCTCCAGTGAGCGTGGGTATCCATTGTGATGTGAGATCGAGCCCGAGGGGCTGATATGGTTCTGAGATGTTGCCCGAGGGACGGATTTGTTGATACTGTGCCCGAGGGGCGAACTTCTATTTTTGCTTTATCTTAACTGTCAGTCAATTTACCTGTTTAATTGTTCAGAAAAGGATTTTACTTGATTTTCACTAGTTTACTGTTTTTAACTAATTTCTCTGCTTCTTTATAGAATGCCCTATGCCATATGTGTTTTCTTACTTTCAGTCATTATTTATATTCGTTACTCACTGAGTTGGAATACTCACTTTACTCCCTGCACCCTGTGTGCAGATTCAAGCATAACTGGTTCCGCTCCCGAGTGCTGATTACCCCAGTTTCAGGCGGGCTTTCGGAGATTACGAGGTAGCTATTGACGTTCGCAGTCCCGTATCTCTACTCCTCTATTGTTTCTATTCCTTTTCAAACATTTGTATTAGTTTATGGTTCTTAGCGGGATTGTATTCTGACTTATAGATGCTTATGACTAGTGACACCCCGGTTAGGGCTGTGTATGGGTATTTCTTTCGCGTATTTATGTTATTATCGGCTATTTTGGATTTATTCTTATCACATTTAGACTGTTCTTATATGTTTATCTGTTAATAATTGGAAAATAGAAAGTATCGGCTGGCCTTGTCTTCACGAGAGGCGCCATCACGACCGGGTTCGGGGTTTAGGTCGTGACACATGCGTTATACATGTTTGATACATGTGTCGCAGAAGAATTTTTTGAACTCAATTTTAACTACGAATTTTGATATCAGATTAGTCCAAATCACCTCCAATCTTCTTTAATTTTTATATTTTGACTCGTCTATATATTTTCAATGAATTATAACCTTACCCATTTAAAAAGGTCATTTTTTCCTTAGATTTTTGGAATTTAATCATCACCTTATTTGCTATATCATTCATGAATTTTCTTTTCCGTCTTGCATCTAATGTTGTTAATCATGCTTTAAAATATGGAAGTAGGGGCGGATCTATACGGGTTCTCGGAAACCCAGTAACTTTTGCTTAGACCCTATATTTTTGTTAATTTTTTTATTAAATATCTATAAATATCTATTTGTGAACGCAGTTATTATTGTATATTAATGTGAAATTGCAACAGGAACCCATAAACTTATAATCCTGGGTCCACCTCTGTATGGAAGAAGATCTTTACGTGTGATTCTTGGAGAGAAAGAACCTTATTTAATTGGGTTTTTAATTTTTATATTTGTTTGGCTAGTTTTGGGAAGTACATTATTGATAGTTAGAAATTGATAAATTAGTACTTATTTGGGATATTTATGTAAAATTCTTTCCGCTCATCTCGCCAATCTAGGCAAGCAAGTTCAACAAGAATTGTTAAAAATCCAACAATTGGCTCGAAATGGTGAAGGGAATAAGGTAGGTCCTGTTCTCAAGTTTAAGATTAAAAAAAGGCTATAGCGTACCAATCGACACTTAAGGGTGACTTATAGCCTATTTGGCCAAGCTTATTTTTGGCCAAAAGTACTTCTGGCCAAAAATTGAGGTGTTTGGCCAAGCTTCTGGAAGAAAAAAAAGTATTTTTGAGGAGAAGCAGAAGCAGTTTTGGAGAAGCAGAAAAAAGTAGCTTATCTCCAAAAGCACTTTTTTGAGAAGCACTTTTGAGAAAAATACACTTATAGCCTGTTTGGCCAAGCTTCTCCAGAGGCAAGAAGTGCTTTTTTTTCCCAAAAGCACTTTTTTTTCCTAACTTGAGGTGTTTGGCCAAGCTTATTTAGGAAAAAAAA
>MU784471.1:107956-123304 GCA_026770625.1 Nicotiana glauca
CCTGTAAAATTTGCGAGAGACTGGAGCACCAGTGCTCCAAACTCCAGTATATTATATTGGACAATTATACTTGCTGGAATTCCCGTAAAATTTGCGGGAGTTCCAGCATAATTATGCTTGAACTCCCGTAAAATTTGCGGGAGTTCCAGCATAGTTATCCTGGAACTCCCGTAAAATTTGCAGGCGTATTTTTTCGGATTTTGAACAGTGTTTTCGCTCAAATTTAAAGTGTTAAATTTCGATAACTTTTGAAACTTGGCTATTTTTCAACTACTAGCGGTAAATCTACCTATTTTTGAATTTCTCCCAAGATTCCGTTGTTTAGTTAGGTCGCGCAGACGGCAGACATTTCTAATAGTATTTAATGTAAATCTTTATTGATTTTAAAACTTTCTTCATTAGTAATTCAATATGAATCTGTTTCTTTAGAGGGTTCTTACTAAACGTTTACTCACCGGCGCAAGAAAATATATGGAAGCTTTTGTTTACCCCTAAAATTCGAGTAACAATTAAATTTGTATTGAGATCTTAAAGATATGTAATTTAGTCCAATACTAACTGATAGCCAAGAAATCAAACATATAAATTAAAGAAGTAAGTTGAATCAAACCAGTGTGCAAGCAAGTCTCGACCTCGAGCTAAGGTGACCTCGAGGTAGGTCAGTAAGAATAATAAAATAAGAATAGTAAAATTAAAAGACAATTGTGATGAGTAATGAGCAAGAAAGTAAGAATGTATATTCTTTTGCAAATGATTGATGATGTTATAAATGAATGGGCTCCCCTTTATATAATAGGGGAGTCCTATACAAGGTACATTTACATTTTTAGTAGGGAATTTTATTGGGACATATGTCTAACGCCTAATACAAATCCGTACAAACTCGTACAAATCTATTCCAGAATTTACGCCGTGATCTTAGGGACGTTGCGGGAATCTTGCTCTTTCTGTTAAATCGGCTTCGGTGCTCATTGCGTACTTCGATCTTCGAGCCTTGTACTTCGTCATCGGGCTCGAGCTCGGTCCATCGGGCTCAAGATTGGTCCATTCTGAACTCGGGCTCGAAGCAACTCTTCGAGCCCATGAAATCGGGCATACCTGATTTTGACCGTATCCAACTTTATCGCTTGGAATTAAGTGGTTACTTGTAACAAGCCAATGTTATGCAAGTTTAAATTTTTACGTGACTTTTAAATTGCATCACTTGTTATAGTTTCATTGACACGAAGAAAGTATGTAATTTCTTATGGTAGCACAAATTAATTTATTTATTCAAATGTTACTTTGTGGTAATAGAGTTTTCAAAATTTTAATATATTATTGTGTTTAAATATTAGTACCACAATAAAACAAACACAACTTATTCTATTTGTGATACTTCTTAAATATTGAAATATTCATTTGCAAAAACAAGAAGAAAATAAGAGGAAAAAGAAAAATAGCCAATGTTTTACATTGTTTTGGAAAGGCTTCGTTAAATTAATCACCAATCATTAAACTTGTACTTAGGTTTGAAGAGGGATTATAATGTAAATTTCATTAATTAAACAAGTTCCAGTAATTAAAAATAAAAGTTTACCTAAATCTATCTTATTATGAATCAAAATATATGTCTTATATTCACTTCTAATATGATGAACCAAATACCTACAAAAAAAATATATATCTACTACTCCCTCCGTTTCAATTTATGTGAACTTATTTTTTTTGTATCTGTTTAAAAAATATAACCACTTTTTTAAAATTGAAAACAATTTATTTTAAACATCCAATTCTATCTTTAATGAAAAAATTTTATAACTATATAATTATTCTGGATCCCTTTTTAATTTGTTTAGGATTACAAATTTTAATTTTTTTTATTTTTTCTTTAAATCCTGCTCAGTCAAACATGGGGAGAAGTATATGTTTCAGTTTGTTGTGAACGCCGCCATATAAGGCAATCAATTGGTGGGACCCGTTTGCGCACCCCTTTATTTAACAGTGGTCGTATTTATTAATTGCGGTCCATACCATCATAGCTCTGCTTCCCCTACACTACGAGTGCTCTTTTTCCCAACGCTAAAATAAATAGACCTTACCCCAATTATGGACACGTGTCAGTCAGGCTATCGGTGGCTTTCAATGATTTCACAGTGACATTCGTAAATTCTCCGTCGCTGTTTTATTGGCATATGATAAGAAAAAATGACAAAAATGATCACTTATATTCCGGATTAGGTTCAAAATGGTCCTTAAATGTATTTTGCAGCAATTTTAATTCTTTAAATTTATTAAAAGTGAGCACTTTTATTTTTCATTAAAATATTTACCAAGTTCTTGTTGATAGATCTAATGGGAACTATAAAAGAAAAGATTTAATACGAACTCATGTTTTGAGATACACTTTTTGTTATTTTTGATATATTTTTAAAGTGTGTTGCAGTTTTTTTGAGGTATTATTTTTGCTATTTTTATTTATTTTTAGTGTTTTACACAGTTGTTTGTGTTATAATTTTTAGGAATTGACAGGATTTTCCTGATTAAATCTTTTCTTCATTACCATTTCAGATATGTAATATTTGACGGGATCAAAAGTGTTCACTATTAGCGAACTGAGAGAACTAAAATTGCTCAAAATTATACGTAAGGGATAATTTTGAACTTTCCCAAACATAAGCTACCAATTTTATCATTTTCTCTTATATAAAATGATTCGCAAATTACAAATTCATCCTTCATCCTTTCTTTTCATTTCACTCCGAACTGTGCCTGCAGCTAAGTTTTAGCAAAACAACCATGGCGGCGGCGGCAACAGCGACGGGGCTGAGTAACAAAAGTTTCCTACCAGCATTAAGTAAACCAACTCTTCCGTCTAAACTCAGTCACCGGAATTTTAGTTTCGGTCATAAAAAGCATTCGCCGGTTATAACTACGGCAAATGCTGCGGCGAGTAGTAGTGGAAGTGGTAGCACTGACAATGGCGCTGTTTCCGTGACACGTATGGCTCCGCCACTTCCTCCGTCGCCTTCTACCTCTCGGTAAGCTACAATTAGTATATTTAGTTCACTATTAGGTGCATGAGAAGTTGAGATTTGGTAATTTTGTGATTGTTGAGTTGTTTGGAGCTTAGTACGAGGGATTGCAAATATTTTGTGTTAATGTACTACCGGAATAGCGCAATATACAATATTGTGTGCTTCAAAAAGGTTGTTCTTTGCTCATTCTATCGACTGATCATTTTCCATTCGGAATATAGTTATATTTAATTACCTTTTATTTTTGCTTGTATAGATGTGTGTTTTGACAATTGATTAATGAATGCGATTTTTTAAAATCATTAACGTGTTTTTTGATAGATTAGTAACTATTTGTCAATTTGAAATAAAATGAGATAAGTTTGTTTATCATTGCTTTGATGGTGACCCTAGTTTAGGAAAAAGACAAAAAAGAAAAGGATTAATATTTTTTTAAATGTGGATTATTAAGCCTTTTTCCGATTTTGATAAGTAAAAGTAGATAAGATTTCAATTATTTTGCCATTTCTCTCTACCTATCTCTATTTGCAGGAGTCCATTTGATGTTCCATGCATGAATGACTGGTTCTTGATTGATTAAACTTTAGACTCCCCATCCGCCTACTTTGGTGGGTAAAGTTACTCGGTACCGGTGCTTATGGGAGGTAGGGGGTACTAGGTGGAATAGTCGGGGTGTGCTTAAGCTGACCCTGACACCACCATCATAAAAAAAGAAGAAAATTTTTACTCTTAGTCTCGTGATTCTAACGGAATATTAAGCCATGAAAAGGTGCTATATTGCTGGGGTAGCAGGTTTCTTTATCCTAAAACCAGCTTTTTAACCAACTGATTTCATAGAAGGATAAAATCCTCTGGTTCTGAATATATAATGATTAATGAGCTTTTTTTTCACATCACACTCTTCTAGAACTCTTTATATAGGTTATTCCCTTCCCCCTGTATTTGTTCTTTATTAACTTAACTCAAACCAGAAGAGGGTTGCCATGTGCATGGATATCATGGAAGATCCAGGATTGATTTGCAAGTGTTACAATCAACCAGATTTGGTTATTTGTTCGGAAAACTAGTACGCCACCTTCTTTACATTTTGATTGACTGATCAAAAAAATAATCTTCTTTACTTTTTGATTCACCATGAGTTATATAGAGCTTGTTTATATGTCTGCCCCTCGTGGAGTTGCAATTCACCGTTTATTTATTACCAGGGTAAAATGTCACACCATTTCAGTATTTGTTGGGGATGAAAGTGGTATAATAAACAGAATTGCTGGAGTTTTTGCTCGAAGGGGTTACAATATTGAGTCACTTGCTGTTGGTTTGAACAAGGATAGAGCTCTCTTTACCATAGTTGTCTCTGGAACTGAGAAGGTCTTGCAACAAGTTGTAGAGCAGCTCAACAAGCTTGTGAATGTCTTGAAGGTTAGTTTAATTTTCTGAAATATCAGGCTGTATTTTGTTGTTCAGCTTCTTAATGGTATTTCTCTCCGGTTTCCTGAGTATATCATTATAGTAGGAAGGTTACCAATTTGATAGCTTCTATAGGCTCTAGTGGGTGCAGTTGTGTGTTTGTGCCTAGGGGTGTGCATTCGAATCGATTATTTGTTATCGAAATCGAAATAAAAAAAATCGAAACCTTATTGAAACGATAACGATAAGCATATGTACAAATCGATAATCGTCAAAATCGAATCGATAAATCGAATGCACACCCCTAAACTATAGACACTTGTAAAATGAGTAATTACCTATTTGTGTAGATTAATATAACATACAGAATGTATATATATTCCGCTACTATTTTGAAAGCGGCTATACAATATCATTTTCCCTAATCTATACCCTTTACTTTACCCTAAGTCCCTTACCCTATTATTTCCTCTATCACATTTAAGGAATGATCATATTTAAAGATCAAAGGAATGAAGTTCAAATTATAGAAAACAAAATTAGCCGTGATGATGTATTTTGTTTTGTTTTTTTTATACCGTTGGAGTGTTGGTGACATACATTTGACTTTAGTTTTTTGTTGCATGTTCTTGTTGACACAATTTTTATGTTATAATTGGTGTTCGTCTTATTTTAGCTTCTTTTTGTCCATATTAGTTAGGCGCGTTTATAGCGATGTACTTTACGTGGAATCCCTCAAATTTTCTTATTGGTGTAATCGATAACCGAATCGATAAGCCCCCAAAATTGATAAATCGAAATCGAAAAAATCGAAACCTTATTGAAACGATAACGATAAGCATATGTACAAATCGATAATCGATAAGTAATTATCGATAAGGGTCAAAATCGAATCGATAAATCGAATGCACACCCCTATTTGTGCCTATGGCATGACTAGCCGCACACGTCAGATACCTGTTTCTACATTTTTGTCAATCAGATCCCCTGTTAACTCGCATAACATCTTCCTGCTTGTGTGATATATTTCTCTAAAAGCATTTATGATTGCTATACTTGTAAGCAATCATCATTTGCAAAAGCTCTCTGAGGTATTTTGTAGGGGAAGCTGTGATTTATAATATAGCAGTAGGTTTGCGCATTTATTTTCCTTTGCCTTTGACATGCAAAGCGTGAGAATGATTAGTAATTGCCATTGGTTTCTAATTCTTCAATGTCCTCTCCTGTGAAATCCATGGAATAGTTAAAGTAGTACCTGGATATGCATTATTTTAACCGGCATATGACTTGTTGTCAACTTCCCGTGCATAAGCATTGAATCGAGGTATATCCGTAAATTCTTCTGCAATGAAACAAAATTATATCAACCCTGTATTCAGCTAGTATTGGCTGTTGTCATAAAAGAGATCACATTTCCTAATTTGTATTGGTATGAAATTTCAGGTAGAGGATCTGTCAAGAGAACCACAAGTAGAACGAGAATTGATGCTCATAAAGCTGAATGCAGATGCAAGCACAAAAGCTGAAGTATACAAGACGCCTCTCACTTTTCGCGTTTAACTTTGTTCCTATATCAGCAATATTTCTAAATCAATGAGTTGGAACAATCTTCCTATTGATTGATCTTTAGGGGCCAAATTGTCATGGATGTAACTTTATCCAAATTTACATCTGTGACATACTGCAGCTAGCATATTAATACTCTATCTGCGTGAAACAGTCTAACTAAGTCTGTTTACGCACTGAAGTAACTAAACTGATCAAATGGGAAAATAAAAGCTGGAAATCCTTCATATCAATTTTTTCAAGGTGCTGGAAATTTATAAAGTAAAGAAGGATCTAATTCCATGAAGATCCATTATAAAACAGAAAACGGGGTCCTTTTCCTTTTAGGCAGTAATTTGATTGCATGGAGAAGAAATTGTCAAGGTTCCTTGGTCTTCAGCCTTTCAATATTTCAGTTACAATGTATATAGAATGAACAGTGCATAAATTGTTTAAGATATGGATTGGTGGCATGCCGTTATTTTCTTTTTTTGTCTATGTACTACAGTACTAGCTCTTCATGTTTTACTTTGTTATTCAGATCATGTGGTTGGTGGACATCTTCAGAGGAAAAATTGTGGATATATCAGAGCACTTTTTGACTATCGAGGCGAGTCCACTCTTTTTTCCCTGCTTTTACATGTCATTTGAAGTGTTTATGATATAACTCTTGCCTTGGGTTCTGATGTGTGGCTAGTACTTGATCAGTGATTGTTTAGAAACTTAATCGCAAAACACCATTAAAGATCTTAGATTCATCTCTCACACAAAGTTTTGCATATTCTTATGTTGTTAGTTGTCGTGTAGCATGCAAAATAGGGAATATCAAACAAAACTGAGTTCACTGTTGTCTTCCATGCTCCCATATTGGAATCAAGTCACACTCTCTCCGCCACTTTTTAGTTGGCTTGCCTACTTTTTATTCAAGTCTATCGTAAAACTCTGAACTCTTGGCAAACGTTTTCTTCCAAACAACTCAAATTAATACTGTAAACTAATACTCCCTCTGTTTCAATTTATGTGAACCTATTTCCTTTTTGGTCCGTGCCAAAAAGAATGACCTCTTTCCTTATTTGGAAACAATTTAACTTTATGCAATGATTTATAGCCACACAAAATATATGTGCCTCATTTTACACCACAAGTTAAAAAGTCTTCTCTCTTTTCTTAAACTCCGTGCCCAGTCAAATGGGTTCACATAAATTAAAACGGAGGGAGTAGTACTTTTTACAACTTATTAAAAAAAAGGTAACTTATGTTATTTCAAGTTTGATGCAATGTTTTGTTTGTCCCCATTCAACAACATACCCTGTCTGTCCCCATTCTTAAATATAAATATAAAAATTTACAGCTTGTTTGGATTGTTGTTACAAGTTGTTCATAATGTATCGTATTGTATTACTGCATTGTATTGTATTGTTTGATGAATACAATGTTTTAATAGATTGTATTATTTGCCGTCGTTTCATGATGTCACGCACTAACAATGTGAAGAATAAACTTGCAAAATCACTAAGAAAAAATAGGATACTAAGTAAAATTATTATATAAAAAAGTTGGGTAAAGGATAAAATATGATTATCTAATTATAAGGAAGGGCAAAATGAGAAAAAAAAAAAACAAGGAAACGATGCCACCACATCAAATCCGTCGTTCAATAAAGTGTCACTTTTCGTTGTTACGTAACAATGGATTTAGCGATACAATACAATAAAATTTAAGTAACAATCAAAACAAACATTGTATTTAAATTTTAAAGTAACAATACGAATACAATAGGTAACAACCATCCAAACAAGCTGTTAGTATTTCAAACTTTTGTAAACCAATCTTAATAGAAAAATCAATTCACTATTTTAGACTTTTAGTATTGAACTATATGAAAATTAATGAATTAAAATGGGATGAAAGAAGAACTCATTTTTAATTCTTTATTTCCTTTTTTAAAAATATCTTTTCTCTTTGAATATGTAATCCTTGCTAACCGACTATGCAACCGTGTTCACTTGCTATTTGTTCGTGTTCATTTGCTATTTTTTTTTTCATCTTCTATGGTGTTCGACCAAAAAATATAGATCTTGGTTCAACTAATTGAATTTATATAAATGAGAGTTAATCCTAGCTAATAATAATATCCCTAAGATGGAGTTCTCGAAAGTGCAACAAATATTACGTAGGTGTATTTGAATAACGACGGCAGTATGCAATAAATGTTCTAGAAATCAAAGGCAATAATGTAGCATTCAATATCAATGAATAACAATAAAGGGCATTTGAGTAAATAGAATGAATGAGTCACCCGAGAAAGGATGGAATCAGTAAATGTTCTTTCTGACAATGATGAGTGATAGACAATCCTTTGAATATCTGAGTTATTCTCGGATCTAGTGGGAAAATGTAGACAAGAATCTTAGTGAAAAAGGTGATGTTTGTATACTAGCAATGAGATATGATTCTCTTTCTCAAGTCAAAGTGTATTTTACAAATGAATATCACATGTCCCCTATAATTGTGTCTCTTTCTATTTATAGGGAACATGTTCCTAAAAATCCTAACAGTACAGGTGCAGAGAATATCCACTAGAATATTCTCTTTTAATGTCCCATCTTGAAACTAGCCATTACAACTCTGTTAAAAGTACTCGACCTCAGCCTTGGTCCTTGTTGACTTCTCGACTCCAGCCCTTGTTAACTCCTCGACCACAGACTTTGCTGTTTCTTAGATCTTTTCGACGAACGTCGACCTGCGAACGCCTTCCCCAGTATTACCTTGGCTTAAATATTCTAAAGACAGATTTTGACCCATACATATGGCTTGCTTTTCAGCCATTTTTCTGTGCTGCCAATCATGGCTGTTTACCCACAGTTCCCCATATTTTAGTGTATTAAGACATGATAATCTGAATCTAGAAGAAAAGAAACAAAATACTTGTCAATCTGCTAGGCTGCTTGACCCTACTATGTTTAAACTTAAAATAAATAAATAAAAAGTAGAGGAAGAAAGCTAGTAACACTTTGTCTAGCCATTGACGTCTGATTCTTCAGTGTTAAGTCTTTAGTCAAGTAAGATCTTTAGCGAGATTACCATTGCAAAGAGTTCAACTTTGCTGCAGGTTTATTTCTTTAATTTGTATAATGAAGTGTTTATAATCTAGAGTGGTGATGCATAATTTCATTTTAATCACATTCTTGTGCTATTTTAAATAACAAGCAGATTGGTTGTCTTGTGGTTGACTTAGGTAACTGGTGATCCAGGGAAAATGGCTGCCGTTTTGAGAAATTTAAGCAAGTTCGGGATCAAAGAACTAGCCCGAACTGGAAAGGTATGTTTTCATGTTTGATATATTCTAATATTTACATGTATGCCTAAATAGTTTTGATGATTTTAGTTACCATGTTCTCTGATTGCGTAGTTCTAGGTTAATAAGTTTCCTTTGAGTTTAAGCCAGTTATTTTTGGAGACCAGCTGTGGTGATCAAGGTTATGTGTGCTGTTTAAGGTTTGCGTCCATAAATGGGATAATAAATTGGATAATTAGCTAAAGTTTGAGGAGTCACAGTTTTCATAGTTTATCTGCTACAAGTCAAATGTTGGTATAATACCTCTAGACTCTAGCATAGAGCCGACTCACTTTAATGCAATCAAGTAGTTATAAAGATAAAAGGAAAAACGCACTAGGAATGACGTGATGCTGTTATCTATTGATTGATCATTATCACCAATCACCATTCACCACAGATTGCTTTGAGACGTGAAAAGATGGGTGAGGATGCTCCTTTTTGGAGGTTCTCTGCAGCTTCTTATCCAGATCTTGAGGAAAAAATTCCCAGCGTTGGTATCCTGAACAACAAAAGTCGATCAATTGCCAATGAAGCAATCAATGATTCAAGGGTATATAATGTTCTCAAACCCACTCTCTGGTTGTAAGTTATTTTCATGCATTTTTGGTGTCTAATGGTACATATACACCAGGTCTTTGTTGTCATAGACATGCTTGAGAGTTCCATGAATTTCTTGTGGAAACTTGTAGAATCTTGCTATATGTTATGGGTCTAATTTCATTCAACTAGCTCATTAAGATTTCCGATTCTATCTTCTATTCCCAACTTCTCATGGCTTTTCCCTTTTGATGTGATTTTCATTGACTAAATGTTGATC
Organism: Nicotiana glauca; assembly: GCA_026770625.1. Lineage (NCBI taxonomy): Eukaryota > Viridiplantae > Streptophyta > Magnoliopsida > Solanales > Solanaceae > Nicotiana > Nicotiana glauca. Next base: position 118,083 of record MU784471.1, read on the forward strand.
TTAAGTCATCGCCCATACTTAGCTTCCTAAAAGATTCAAAACATAGTAGTTCCAATTTGTAAAATAAATTTTATGGTGTAAACAAAACAATATGTACAGTGTGAAAGCTATTCTCTTCCTAAGCCTTCAAGAAAAGGAAAAGACTAAAAAAGTAATGGGATCTATAAAAACATTGCATTTCCATTTCGCGAATTAAAACTTTGTGATGTTAGAAGAATCAATTTACGCAGTGAGAATGCTGGGATTTAAATAAAAGGAAAACGAGAAAAAAGTTATACGATTATCTAATCTTTCACTTCGAAGTCTTTTGAAATTCCTAGAGGCAGAAGTGTGTGTATGAACTGGGCTTCTTATTACCACTTATCATTGCTGATAGTGAATTTAGAGGCCTTAGATTCTTACATTGAGTTGCAGGTTGCAAATGAACGATGTGCATTCTTGATTCTACTTTTCTCTTTCATGATGAAGGCATGATGCCTTGTCAAAACAAATTTCAAACTTGTTTCAGTTTACTTGTTAAATTTCAGGAGGTCATCCCATAATCTATTATAAGATTAGGTTATCAAGAAAAACAATTATGGTTGTCCTTAGCTGTGCGAGCTGATGTCATTCATATTAAGCAACCTCCACTTCCAACTAAGAGGTTGTGAGTTCGAGTCTCCCCAAGAGCAAGGTGGGAAGTTCTTGGAGGGAAGGATGCCAAGGGTCTATTTGGAAACAGCCTCTCTACCCCAGGGTAGGGGTAAGGTCTGCGTACACACTACCCTCCCCAGACCCCACTAAGTGGGATTATACTGGGTTGTTGTTGTTGTTGTTGTTATGATGGTTTAATGTGTTGAATCTCAATAAGCGGGATTTGCATTCAGTTTTTAGCCAATGTGTGAATTTCTATTTGATTTTCTTGCTGTGTTTCCTTTAATCTAAAGTTGCAAATCTTTTTTTTTTAAAATTAATATAGGGTGATGTTTATCCCGTGGAATCCAGTGATGATATCTCGGTTCAAGTTCTTGATGCCCACTGGGGATATCTGTATGATGGAGATGTAAGGACCCAATCTGCTTCTCAAGATCAATCTATTTATTTCTGTGATCCATGGAAAAACCTACATTACTCCGTATCTGTGTATCCTATTTTAGGCCCTGAACTATTGAGCCTTCTAATAGATGAAAAGCTGAATTTTCCTTTCCAAAATTGAGAAAGATTGTCGGAAAACGCGGTGATTAAAAAAAAAAGTTCATGCACATCTCTCCCAAATTCCACATTCTAAATTCACAGGACCTATTTGTTAAAGCAAGTATTAATTAGTCAAAGTGGAGTCATTGTTAGACAAGAACTCTAGTCTACCTTATCAAAAAAAAAAAAGGAAGTCAAGAACAAAATCTTAGCCGATAAAAGAAACTTATGGAGGCTATTCTGGTGGTTCTCTACTTCTCTTGATTCCCTCTACATGCTACAAATCTGATGATCATTTTGATACTGCAGTTGAGTGGGCTTCGGTCGCACACAATAGCCATGCTTGTCAACAATGCTCCCGGGGTCCTCAATCTGATAACTGGTGTTATATCTCGACGAGGATATAACGTTCAGGTTGTTTTTTCCACTGATTCTTGCTGTTTCCTTTACAATTTCTTCTCTGCTTGATTTTTTCATCCGAGCTTCATTTCAATGATTATGTTGCAGAGTCTTGCTGTTGGCCCTGCAGAATCAGAGGGGCTTTCACGCATTACAACAGTGGTCCCTGGAACCGATGAAACTATAGGAAAATTGGTCAAGCAATTCTACAAGTTGGTAGATATTCATGAGGTAAGTGTACAAGCTGATAGATGTTCACGAGCTAGCTACAAGCTGATTTGAGATGAATTAGGTGCTTGGGAAAAAGTTTACCTGCCATGGAAACTCAATATACTATAAGAGGGTGCCAAACTAGTCTTAGTATTTGTTACTGTAATTGTTTTAAGGAATTGTTTAGTTTTCTGTCAATTTGACCAGTGAGAATCTTGGTCCTTATCTGGCCTAGCGATCTGATAATCGTTTTGTCTTTATTTTTTAAAGTTTCCCACCTATTCTTAGAGTTAGCGCTTTTCTGTTCAACCTTCCTGGTAGTGCGCTTAGCCTTGTTCATCTTCCAGACTCTTTGCGCATTGCCACCTCTGTTTTAGTTTCACAAAAACTTAAAAGGCAAGCAAGTATTGTACTTTCACCTCTCCCTCACCATTAAGGTCCTAGTGATTAAAACCACACCTTCTCAATGAGCAAATAAAGCTTATAGAGCAAAAGAAAATCTTCAGCTTGTCAGAGATTTTTTTCCACTCTAGGAATATGGCTGTCACATTATTGGAGCTATTATAACAAATTTCAATCTTCACAGATATGTACTTAAATCTTGTTCGTTGGAGTTAAATCAGACGGATAATACAATTGTGCTCGGTGTTTTTAGGTTCAAAATATAACTCATTTACCATTTGCGGAGCGTGAGCTAATGCTCATTAAAGTAGCCGCCAATGCAACAGCAAGGAGGGATGTCCTTGATATTGCCAGTATTTTCCGCGCTAAACCTGTTGATGTGTCTGATCATACAGTAACATTGGAGGTGAAACTTTTTTTTTTGGGGGGTTAAGTAACATTCATGGTGAAAATTTAAATCTCTTTTTTTGGTGGTGTTTTCAGCTCTTTTTGTGCTGTTACTTGTTGTATGTATGCTCACATCTTATAGAAGATTATGTTTTTAATTGTCAATTATTTATCATGTTTGTTCTAGCGATTTCTTATGTCAGTCAATCAGTTAATCATTAATGCACACATGTTAACACCATTCTATTAACATACTTGACCAGTGGCGCAGTTAAGATTTTGCACAAGCGGTGTGGGTCTATTGTCACGATTCCGCTTGTAATTGGGTTCAACTCTGGGAATGTTGTAGTTTAAAGGCTCTACTTCAAGTACTGTGATAGTTATTTTTGTATTATTTTCAAGCGGTGTCAGTTTGTTCTATATATGCATATTGCTTTTGTAAAAGATATTATTTTTTTAATTGGTGCTTCTGTAAAAGATATTAATATTTACTCACATGTACAAAGAAGTTCTTCGCAGATAATGAAAAGGACTGTTCGTGAATACCTGTGCCATTTGCCCATATCCCTCATTGACTTCTCTCTGAATTTGATTGCGTGCACTTTTTGCAGTTGACTGGAGACTTTAACAAGTTGCTGGCATTGCAAAGATTACTGGAGCCTTATGGCATTTGTGAGGTTTGTTTTTCTAAGCTGCATTTTGATTTGTAAACGTATATAAGCCGGCATCTTGAAAGTGGTATCCTGCATTTGGACAATCTGAGTTTGTATGTTCTAGACCTTTTTTCTTCCTTTCCTTCTCTCCAACCTTCGCCTCCTTGGAGAAGAGCAATCCATAGTTTAGTGCATGAAGTTAGAACGTGTCTTGTAACCAGAAGAATGAACCGAACATTATTTGACTTGACAGGCAAGGTTAGCCTGACAAAGATTCGGAAAACTTGCATCCTTTTTTTATTATTTATAAATTTTATTTACATCAGGGGTGGGGGGAACTGGGAAGTGGAAGGGGATGTTATGCTACTGATGGGGTTTGACCCCTCCCCCATCAAATGTGGAAGGCAGGAAGCTCACCAAGTGAGCTAGCCCTTAACCCCAGAAAGAAAGCTTGCATCTAGTTTTTACTTTTATTTTTATTTATTTATTTTTTTTTTTTTTTTGGTGTTCCAAAAGTTGACTGTTTTAGAATCGAACTTCAAGTACAGTTCTAAGTGATCTGAGGTTGTGAAATATGTGCATTTAAAGGCTCCAATGGTAATGCTTGTGCTTCTCTTATTCTAATGATGTGTGTGTTTCTACAACCGTAGTAATGACTTAGTTATCTACGAAATAGATGAAGTTAACATCAAGCTTCAAACTTCCATTGTTAACCTTGAGTCTGTAGCTACATTTTTTATTCTGAGACATCCAAGCTCTTTGAGCAGGATTTCTCCTGATGTATCTTTGTCATGCAACATGGTTGATATATCATTCTTGCATGCGAATCTAAAGACATTAATAAGATATGTTTCAGACGTAAAAAGTTTCAAGACGATACCACTAGCATACAGTCATCTGATCTGGAAACTGTTCCCTGGAAATATTTGACAAGTAGAACAATCATGCATTATATGGCGTGATGGCCCTACATCAATGTAATGTGATGATCTTGAATTATCTGCAGCATACCAATGAAGACATCCAGTCATGAAATGTAAATAATTCTTAACCACTGAAGTATGAAGAGTGAATGATTACTTTGGCAAATGCCTTAACTTTATTAGATGTTCTGGAGTCGTTAGGTTTTTGGTTTTCCACATCCATATGGAGCCTTGATACTTGCACTCTTTGAGTCTTGAGCCTTGCGTTATAAGGAGTCCCACCATCTACTTGGAGTTGTGTTCTGCTGCACTGTTGGGAAATTTACCAACACGGTCTGTAAGATCTTAATTAGCGGACAAGAAGTAAATTAGGGAGATGGATTTAGTGTTGAATCTTGTAAAATAATTAACTAGAGGATGCATTCAGAACAAGAACCTGTACTTCAAAGCCTGCTTTTGAGTAGTGTTACCCTCTTATCCACATCATCATTTTTTCTTCTTCTTGTAGGTGGCTCGTACAGGCCGGGTAGCATTGGTGCGAGAATCAGGCGTGGACTCGACATCCCTCCGGGGTTATCCTCTTCCTTTATAGTGCTAGCTAAATTTCTAAGTGCATTTTAATATGGCCGAGTTCTTTTTCTTGCTGATTTCTACTAGTCTGAGAAAAGGGAGTTTAGTTGTATGCTAGCAGGTACCTGATAAAAGTAAGATTGTCACTATCACATTAGTGACAGTTCTGTTGTATTATTTAGGCATGCAATCATAGAATTTTAATTTAAAAAAAGCTGATAGAACTCCAAAATGTGGATTAGAGCCTGTTGAGTAATGTTGTATATTAACGCAGTTGGGAGAAGTGCATGTGAAATATCTAATGCTGTATGGTGGGCCGGTCCTGGACCGGGACCGGACCGGGCCTAACGGTCCTGGGCCTAATGGTGCACAAGGCCCGCGACGGGCCGGTTACAACGGATAGGCCCACGAAGCCCGGGACAGCTAAGCCCGGGACCGGCTGGCGGGCCTGGGCCGGTCCTAACGGGCCTAACGGCTAATTTTTTTTTTTTAAAAAAAAAAAAAA